>JZLH01S0624190.1:29830-40203 GCA_001188425.1 Eucidaris tribuloides | reverse complement strand
TCGACTGCGCGCAATCGAACTGCTCTAGTATTTTCTAACTTTTGTGAAAATTTCATTGGTCTCGCTTCATTGGTTTTGAATACACAGTCTATTATGTAACAGCAGTGCTTTTCAGCCCGTTCCAAGTTTGCAACGCTGCATCAGTGCATTAACCTGAATGGAAATCAGGTGGAAGGATGTGCAGGAAAACAATAAAAGCTTACAAGCTGGACATGGAAGGACAAACCATAAGTGGAACATACTCTGTGAAAGCCAACACGACCAGTGGAACAGAATTTTGATTAGTTTTCATTTTAAAAAGTGAATGAACAGTCGTTGAGATAATTCAAGTGAAGCATGGAATAACGTATAATATGTCTGTGATGTGCCTTTCTTTTTATCACACTTGCAATGGGCTGGAAAACACTGCTGTTACATAAGAGCCTGTGTATTCAAAACTAATGAAGCGAGACCTTTGAAATTTTCACAGGAATTACAAAATTAAGTAGACTTTCTAAATATGTTAAGTTTTTTGAGCATAAAACTTGCTTTTAGTAATTATTCTGTAGTCTATGAAAGGGACATTTCTTCTGGGACACGCTGTACAATCAACCACGTGGGGTTCAGGTTCAGGTTCAATTTGTATCAGGGTCAAACTTAATTTCAGTACTGGTATATTTATACTGCCTTGTTCCTCCTCGAGTAAACAAATTCGAGACAAATCCTTCCAGCCAAAATATACACTCTTGTTAGCGTATACATTGATGTATGTTTCAACTCAAGAATGAGACATTTTCAAGTGCTCCTAATCGTGTTGTCCTTTAACACCAGTCCTATTATAAGTGAAGATTATGTGTAATTCAGGGGAACCTCGTTATAATGAGGACCTAAAAACCATGAAAATTACCTGTTATATGAGGTTTCTCACTATATCAGGGTCCAAAAACAAAGAAATATAAAGAGTTAGGAGCTGAAAAATCACCTTGTTATAAGAGGGTTTTGTTATATCCGACCTCTTTATAATGGGGTTCCACTGTATAAGGGAGGAATAACTCTCTGGCACATTTTATATCATTGTGGAAAACAAGGAAATTTTTCTCAGCCACTCTTGCCATATGAACTGTGCCCAGATATTAGTTTTAGAAAAACTAAAAAAAAACAAATATAAAACCCCTGTGTGTAAAGAGTGTATCAACGAGTAAAAATTGTAACGTTAATGTATGTGGTCGTTGACATTATTTTCAGCTTTTTGAAAAATATCAGGGCTCGACCTTAACTTTTTTTTCTGGTGGCCAGCCAGGCCACCTCAGTATGATTTTTTTTCCAATTTCAGGTGGCCAAAATGTTGCATTAAAAAAACGTGGATTTTAAACATTAATTCAACATCCTGGACATTTGAATACAATTATGTTCTGCCCATCATCACTATCTCCATTTCTTTGATAACAAAATGTTTTTGATCATGTTCATTAAAGGGAGATATTGAGTGAGCACTCTTGAAAAGGGTGAACTCTTCAGTTTTGTGCCCATTGCGCCGTGTTTATTTTTGAGCGCAAATCATAAAATCACGTTTGTATTTTTTGATGAAGTCGTTCTGGCGTACTTTATTCAATTTCAAGCTACGAATCATGCAATAATTCCTAGTGGCCAGCTGGGCCACTTGATATGGCTTATTTTCGATTTTCAGGTGGCCCGACAGGATTTTTAGTGGCCAATGTCACCCGGGCCACCGCTAATTTCGAGCCCTGAATATATTCTGCGCTGTATAAATTTATTGTACATTGGTCTTCATATACAATGTATACAACTTTAGATTACAACTGTAATCCAATCATGAATAAAATATTAATGCATTCAATTATTTAAGATTTTCCAGTATTTGGAATTGGTTTCTTTGTTATGCCTCCGCCCTGTAAGGGAGCCGGAGGCATTACATGTATGTTTTCGGGTTGTCCATCCGTACGTCCGTGCGTGCGTCCACACTTTCTTGTGAACAAGATTACTGAAGTACTGCTGGAGGGATTTTAATGATACTTGGACCAAGGGTGGACCACTAGGCAAGGATAAATTGATTAGATTTTGGAACAAATCTGTCAAGGGTCAAAGGTCAAAGGTCAGTAAACTTTGTCCTTAAATGCCATTTTCTGCCTATAACTCCAGTTAGGAGTACTCACTGTTGATATAATTTGATGGTTAGATTAAGAAACAAAAGACAAATATTTTGGTAGAGTCACAGGGGCTAAAGGTCAAGGTCAAGGGTCAATGAACTTTGTCCCAAAATGTCATTTTCTGCCTATAACTTCAGTTAGGAATGCTCAATGTTGATGTAATTTAGTGATTAGGTTCAAAACCTCAAAACAAATATTTTGGTAGAATCACAGGGGTCAAAGGTCAAGGGTCAAAGGTCAATGAACTTTGTCCCAAAATGTCATTTTCTGCCTATAAGTTCAGTAAGGAGTGCTCACTGCTGTTGTAATTTAGCAGTAAGGTTCAAAACCAAAAGACAAATATTTTGGTAAAGTCAAAGGAGTCAGAGGTCAGAGTCAAGGGTCAAAGGTCAATGAACTTTGTCCCAAAATGTCATTTTTCTGCCTACAAGTTCAGTAAGGAGTGCTCACTGTCGATGTAATTTGGCGGTTAGCTGCTACATAGTGGGCGCACTGGGCGGAGGCATACCCATCGACTGCGCGGAGTCGAACTTCTCTAGTTTATTATTATTATTATATATATTTTTTTTTTTGGGGGGGGTCGGGTGGTTACATGGATACACAAGATTCAAAGTGGAAACTTGATGATAGGCCTTTCTTCAGCAGTGAAGAGAATTAGACTAGAGAGAAGAAAGAAGAAGATCTAGTCCTGTAAAAAGGTATAATCCATAACATCATATTAAAACAATCTTCCCCTATTACTGATCATTATGTTGAGCTGCCTTTCACTATTCTCACCTGAAATTCAAGTTCCAACCTAGATAATATAACAGCTTTTTCTACACTGATTTCCCGATCCATGACAGCTAAGGTCAGAATGACAGACTTCAAACACTGAACTGCATTCTCATAACCTGAGGAAAAGGAGAAGAGAGGTAGCTCTTATTTCATTTTGCATTTATGAAGATTGAAGAAGAAATCACAATATATTATCTCAAGGTACTGTAACTACTGGCAACACAGCAATATCTCATTTTGTCCTACGGAAAATATGACAAATCACTTTAGTTTGAGCAATTACTCTTCATACATGGACGGCATTTTACGAAACTCCACAATATTTTTGTTATCACTACTTAGCTTCCAGTCATTCATAATCATAATATTTACAACAATGCTAACTGTAGACAACACAAACATCACTTTTCTTGAGAACACACTTTTCTTGCCTTAATAAATTTTGGCCCATGTGTTTAATGCCAATAAAATGTTAAATTTAAGTCTACAACTATGCGTTGTTATATGAACCAAATTTAAGAGCCCATAAAACACAAGTAACAAAATAGCTCTAGGTACACTTTTAGTTTTCTCAATAAGGTAATTCATAATGTAAATAGATTTATCTTCATCAACTGAGGAACTTATATGTTGTCATCACAGACTACTCTTTATGCACAAAAGGTACTTCATATCCCCCACCCCCCCCCCAAAAAAAATAAATAATACAACCATAGAATTAATAAAATCAAAGCAATATAAAGCAATATACAAAAACATAACACAACAAGTAACACATAACAAATTTCTAAGATAAATATAAAATGTATAATATTTATAATAATAAACAAGAATATATATTCAAAACTATTTATGTATACAGTATGTCCAGAAAAACTCAAATATGTTGGGGCAACTTTATGGAACAGTTTGCCTGTGAATCTGTATTCTGTAATGCACTGTTTCACTTAAAAAAAAAAAAGGGTGTAAACAACAAGTACTAAATCTGTTTTCGCCTTTCATCTGTCAACCCAATTAGAAAATTGTAGCTTGCCTGCCCCCACCCCTCTTTCTGTGATGCCTCATGTTAGTTTTCTGTTTCCAGTGTTAGTATTTCATTCGCAAATTATATTAAAAGTATTTTTTCTCTGGGATCAAACTTGGAGAGGCTTGGAATTAGCCGATATGTTGATACCATCCACTCTCTGTATTATTTGTATTATCAATTATATTATGTAAACTTTAATTTTTGTGCTGTATCTGTTTTTATCAGATTGTGGAAACAGACTGAACAGTTTAATTTAATCCAAGCAAACTCACCAACAAGGGCCCAGTCAGTATGCGTTTCTAAGTGATGTCTAAGAGTCTGTTTGGTTTCAGGTGGTATGTCGGGTCCAGCAATGGTTGTGGAGGAGGTGATATCCACCTCATATTGCTCGTTGATCCACTGCATTAACGGATCCCATTCAGATCTTTGCATCGTGACAAAATCAGGAGGGTCTTCTACTCGGTAACTTCCAACAAAACAAGAAACATACATAACAATAATAATTATTATTCATTTAGTAACACCCACACATCTGTCAAAAGACACTTATGGCACACAACTCTAAAATATACAGAAACACAAACATTAAACAAGAACAGGGTACTATAAAAGCTACAAACTGATCTTACAAAAATGAAGGGATTTGAGTTTTGATTTAAAAGTCTGGATGGAAGACGTATGACAGAGTTCATTTGGTGAGCTTTTCCACAGATGAGATGTTGTAAACATTAGTGATCAATGTCTATGACCCCATGACCTCCTGCAGTGTTGCTCTAATAATTTGGGAGTTGATGCAGATCTGAGCCCAGAACAACCAGGATCATGGGTCCTATGAGCAGTGAAAGGTAAACTGGAGCTAAAACACCTGGAATGCAAGTTTACATTTTACATTCATACAGTAATGGGACTTCAAATTTTTGGGGGACAAGGTAACTGAAGTCTCACTTCTTGCTATACTTACAGATAAGAACACATTGCTTGTTAAAAAATGATTTAAAACATTATGCGATAAAATCAGGGCTCATACACATGAATCTTTGAACAGAAAATATTTGAGCAAACACTATGACAGGTACAACATAACCTGCATACTGCTCTATGAAATGTTTTGATACCTGGATTTTGTATTATGTAAACATATCAATTTTGGCATGAGATTGTTCTTCCATCTGAATTATTATCATCTTACCATCTCTGTTATTATAATTATTGCTACTATTATTATTACTACTACTGTTATTATCATTATCATCATCATCATCATCATCATCATCATCATCATCAACATCATTATTATTAGTGTTGTCCTTGTCATTATTATCCTCATTGTCGTAATCATCATCACAATCATAATAATTATTAAGCCTATAACTCAAATAATTCAATTTCTATCAAGTATTAGACTTTAACAAAAACAACACAGGATTCAGAATGCTCAACATTTTAATATCTTAATTTAGCCAATTAGTCATATATACTAGGGCTCAATTTACATATTTGTCATTAGAGGTACAGCAGTATAATTACCACAACGTGTCAGTGTCTAGGAAATGTAGAATACTTCTGATGACTTGGTCTTTCGTTCGATGTGTAGGGTTATCTAATGCTGTGTTACATAGTGCAGTCTACAGTACAAGAATGAGTAAATATAATATGTTCCAACGGAAATAATTTTAAAAAATCTTACAAAAAATTTTTTTTTTTTAACTAAAAATAATAAAAAAAAATTTTTTCATCTGAGTGATCACACACAAAATGAAGTATATATTTTGTCATAACATCATTCAGGTATCGTACGGTGACAATTGTCTGCGGGGGAAGGGGAGGGGGAAGGGGAGGGGAAGGGAAGGGGGAGGGAGGGAGGGGAAGGGAAGGGGAAGGAGAAGGGGGAAGGGCAGGGGACGAGGCGAGGGGCGTAAAAAAGGAGGTCATTACCTATCTGGATATGATTGGCCTGCATGGTAAATTATGATAAATTTCTTGGACGGGGTTGAAACAGGGGTCGCAGAGGGGGTGGCTTTCCCTCTTCAACTTTTAAAAATCAGAAAATCATGGGTTTTTCAGGAAATTTGGGCTTTTTGAACATTTTCACCCCCCCCCCCCCCCATTGGTTTTCACCCTCCCTATGGTTTTACCCTGGCAACGCCCCTGGGTTGTAATTGTGGCTTTGTGCAGATGGTATTTAAATGGGCTGGAGAAATAGTGTGGATACGTGAATGAGAATCGGACAAAAATTCCTACCAAATGCATGGCATGTCGCTTGATGACATCCTGTTGTGCATCCCATTCTGTTGCCACGGCAACAGCTAAGGATTCGGTGGGAAGTACAAAAGGCCGACCATTGGGTGTTTTCAGTTTTCGCCTGTCCAAGTTGATCTCAAACGATTTACTCCCGGATTGGCTGATGGAAACATTCTTGTAGAATCTCTTCCTTTCTGAAATCAAAGAAAATATCAATTAATACAATACATGCAACTATGCAAGAAAGTAACAGAAAACTGGTGTGGAATTCATTATCATGCATTCAAGAACTGGGATTAGAAAAAACATTATTCTCACACTTATAATAAATTACTGGGTGTAATTGAATTTCTAAACTTCATTTGTTTCATCATACTCAAAGACTATGGCTGCAAGACAGTGATACTATTTGTGCACTTAGAAAAGGGGACTCATAATTAGGCCTTTTAATTTAGTAATACGTGTATAGGGTTTACAATTTCAAGTAAATTTAATGTGTTTTTTTTCTAATGGAGTCACATTTATGCTGTGTGCTGTGCTGAATCAAAATTGAGATCAAGCCAGGTGAAAAATTTGATTAAGACAAAAACAATACCTAAAAATTAGTAATAAATTATTTAAAACCAGATTACTTTTGCTTCAGACAAATTTTATCGTGATGTAGACTATTGTAACGTTAGATCTACTCTCGATTCGCTCTCATTCATAGTCTACTGGGTTTTTCACATGACAGAAAAGGTATTATTCTCCAGGTATCTCTACTCCACTGCTGAATTATTTAAATTCTAAGTTGAAGTGAATTCAACTGAAGTCAAGACATAAAGACAATTTGAAATATACCTCAGTCCCACACGTTAAAATTTGTGTGGTGTGTATCCTCGTCATTGAGCCTTGTGTACAAAAAAATAATAATCCACCCACCTCTGTAACACCTTATAAAGCTCACATGCGGCTGTAAGGCATTTCTCTCCAACCAGTGACCACATATCTTCCTCAGTCCGCCTGAATACAAACCAAGTTTTGAAGTTACAGTTGTATTCATCATGTTTCTTGCAAGATTCCAAACGAAACGGGCGACCGGTGCAAATCATGCATACATACATTACAACATGAACATGCCAACTACGTCTACGAGTACGCACGCTACGCACCAAAGATCCTAAAGCGCTGCCTAAAGCGGTGCTTCGCACCGCTTTAGGATCTTTGCTACGCACCCACGTGTATTGCGTAATCAATATTCAGAATTTTCACGAGCACGTCCGTTGCGTGTACGTGACGAGACCGACCAGGTGACGAGAACATACAGAGGGCGGGGAAGGGCGGGGCTGCGGTTGCTGAACGCCGCCAACCCATTTTAGAAAGTTTACATGTTCATTTTTTCTTTATTCACGTGTTTCCTTTCCTTTTTTTTGGGGGGGGGGGATGGATTCGGACAAATTGGAAAATGATGATTTTTTTTTTGCCTAAGCCTGAATTGCATGGTTTTATGGATTGTTTCTTTGTATCTTTTATATCGTATTTTTTTGTGTAATTATGTATGTCCCCGGTTTGTGTCACGCTCTGTTTTCATGATTATGAAAGGAGATCTTCAACTAATAAGTTACCTTATTACTTTGTGAAGATCCATCCATTCCCGATCCATATTCCACTATCATTGGCATGAGCGATTATAATTGTTTATGTAATACTAGTAGTTGAAGAAGTCATGCAACTTTAAAACTGGGTATTTCCACAGTAAAACGGTATCTTTCAGGGATGTCAGGTATTTCATGTTTCAATTGTGTTATTACCCTCCCACATTGGCGTCGATCTATGTTTCGGATTAGGGGGGCAAAAGTGAAAAAATGTCCAAAATTTTCGGCGCGCTCTGCACTGGATTTTAGGCCATGTTTAATGGTTTTATAGTGCTTTCCAATGCTTTTTAAAAGGTATATTTACATTGCAAAATTATGAATTTTTCAAGTTGTCAACATTATTGGGGGGGGGGAGCAATCGATATGTTTGCCCCCCCAATATTTTCATGGGGGGCCATCGCCCCTAACCCCCCCCCCCAGGATCGACGCCTCTGCCCTTCCCCAATACAATAGGATCTTTTATATTAATTTTTAATGTGTGACATTTTGGTCCGATGGTGTTATGCTCCAAATGGCATAAAACACAGTGTTCAGTAGAATTTTAGGGCTGGATATCTCTTCTTATCAATATCAGGCTATTCAATTGAAAAAAAAACACACATTTTCATTATGGTTATAATTTGCAAATTGAAACAATTTTGAAGCAAAGGAATCTCCCATTAAAGTGTTCGAAAAGATCCTATTGTATTGGGGGTATTGCACATTT
The DNA here is from genome assembly GCA_001188425.1 of Eucidaris tribuloides. Taxonomy (NCBI): domain Eukaryota; kingdom Metazoa; phylum Echinodermata; class Echinoidea; order Cidaroida; family Cidaridae; genus Eucidaris; species Eucidaris tribuloides. The sequence goes on along the minus strand of JZLH01S0624190.1, from coordinate 31,671 downwards.
GAAACATAAAATTTCCTGACAACCATGAAACGTACCTTTTTACTGCAGTGGAAATATCCACATTAATTGGCCATAATATCCCATTATTGGTATAGTCAAGAACCAGCGTGAGAACCGGGTCAAAAAGTATCCCGGGTTTCAAACTTTGAATGAATGAATGAATGAATGAATCCCGGGAATGAATGAATGAATGAATGAATGAATGAATGAATGAATGAATGAATGAATGAATGAATGAATGAATGAATTTAATATCAAACTGCAATGAACAATATACAATATTTACATATACATTATGAATTACAACATATAATTTACAATAAAAATAGAAAAGAAATAGAAATATTTACAGAAAGTATACATATAAAAACCAAGCCGTTTGATACTATGAGAGCTAAATAATAGCATGATAATGCTAATCTAACTTAGTCCCATAAAGCATATTATCTAAAAATGAACATATTTACACTATAAACATGAAATAATTATATTCAATTAGACATTTATAATCTTCATTTGTGTGGAATCTTCATTTAATTTTGTGTTGGGTTTGTGTTTGAAGGCCCGTCTTTTAATCATAGGCCACTAGAACAATTTTGTCGTGTGCGTTGTTATTTTTTAACCTTTTTAACCAACTGGTTGAACAAAAAGTTGTTGCATTATCATCAGAGTGTACATCACGTGTACATTGTACCGCGCGGAATGTAGCTGCGAATTGGGATCTTCTTTACGAGCTGCAAGCAGCCGTGCTGCGCTGCGCTGCGCTGCGTACACGTACATCATGTACACTTGCCCGACGTACGTAAATGATACGCGGAAAAGGATCATCAACGGTCTACAACGCAAACGTACCGCAAAGAAATAGCTGACAAAACGAGGATTTGTGTCAAAATGCCGGGTGCCATTGACGTGTATCCACCACCACCACAAAACTGTTATCAACCTGGAGTTGCTAGGTCGTTACTGTACAGTGGATCGAGGTTTCAAGGCCATCAAAAGAGCAAAGGGAATCGTTACGATGTGGAAGTCGAGTTGCAGGTAATTCTGTACTGCTGTACAAATTCAATACGCTACACCGGCAGTGACCGGGTAATACTGTAGAATCTACTGTAGCTGTACTCGCAACAACACAGACAAAACAGTCGGTGAAGTTTGAGCATAGATCTGCATGACTGAAGAAGTGATCGACATAATAATATTACAGACGCATATTTGGCGTCGATACTATGTTTCGGATTAGGGGGCAAAAGTAAAAAATGTCCAAATTTTCGGTCGCGCTCTGCACTGGATTTTAGGCCATGTTTATGGTTTTATAGTGCTTTCCAATGCTTTTTAAAAGGTTATTTACATTGCAAATTATGAATTTTTCAAGTTGTCAACATTATTGGGGGGGGACAATCGATATGTTTGCCCCCCAATATTTTCCATGGGGGCCATCGCCCCTAACCCCCCCCCCAGGATCGACGCGTCTGCCCTTCCCCAATAGGATATTAATTTTTAATGTGTGACATTTTGGTCCGATGGTGTTATGCTCCAAATGGCATAAAACACAGTGTTAAGTAGAATTTTAGGCTGGATATCTCTTCTTATCAATATCAGCCTATTCATTGAAAAAAAAACACACATTTTCATTATGGTTATAATTTGCAAATTGAAACAATTTTGAAGCAAAGGAATCTCCCATTAAAGTGTTCGAAAAGATCCTATGTATTGGGGTATTGCACATTTGAAACATAAAATTTCTGACAACCATGAAACGTTTTTTACTGCAGTGGAAATATCCACATAATTGGCCATAATATCCCATTATTGGTATAGTCAAGAACGCAGCGCGAAACCAC
>JZLH01S0624182.1:1470-13755 GCA_001188425.1 Eucidaris tribuloides | reverse complement strand
CTCGTTTTAGTCAACAGACTTGAATCAGTATTTTTCTAAAACCAAGGCTGATTCAAATCGCTAAACATAAGTCCTAACACTATCCGAACACCCAACCTTAACCTAAAACCGTACTACTTATCATAAACTTCCGGTCAATATCAAATTTCCATTAAAATCGAGAATATAATAGTCTAGTGGTAGAGGGGGGTACCGTGCACCCCCCTGAAATATACTTCTAACCAGTGTTACTATATTGGAAAAAATGTGTAGAAACGATTAGCTATGTTACCAAAGTCAAAAAATGTCCCACGTATTGTTTTTTATGCAAATTTATGCAAATCAGTGTAGTGTTGGTGTAACAGAAACATAAGGTTTTAAATACATTTCAATCAGAACTTTTCTTCATATTTGGTCTTGATCCATGTTTTGGAGGGTCATACACGATATGTAGATAAGTCTCTAAGCAATCAAATGACTTTATGACGTCATAATATGCAAATTAGGGCCGTCAATGGTGAAAAATCACCATTTAGCACAATTTGGCCATTTTTTAAAAGCGATTTTTATACTTCCTAACCCAGTGTTACTATATTGGAAAAATGCGTAGAAATGATAAGCTATGTTACAAAGTCAAAAGTGTCCAACGTATTGTTTTTAATGCAAATTTATGCAAATCAGTGTAGAGTTGGTATAACAAAAACATACGGTTTAATACATTTCAATCAGAACTTTTCCTCATTGGGTCTTGATCCATGCTTTGGAGGTCACACACGATATGTAGATAATCTGTAGCAATCAAGATGATTTTGTGACGTCATAATATGCAAATTAGGGCCGTCATTGGTGAAAAATCACTATTTGCACAATTTTGGCATTTTTTTACGATTTTGAGCGAAATAATGTATCAAGACGTATGGTCTGATGCGAGAAGGATAAGATTAAAAACTCATAAATTAAGTCATAAATATTATCAACATTTACAACACATTTATAATCAGCAAAAATGCAAATTAAGGCGAAGATTGCAAAGGGAAAAGGCGAATAAAGTGTTATATTCTTTGTTTTTTCTTCTTAAATTGCCAATGATAGATTTGGCGAGTAGACTACCAGAAACAAAATCACCTTTGTATTATGTCATTTGAAGCAATGATGGCATTGCGACGTATAAACTTTTTTTTTTTAATTCGGCAAAAATGGGAGTAAAAACAGTTTAAAGTTTCAGTTTCAAATTTCCATATATATGTATATATATTGTTTTATGCCTTCGGGTCTTTGAAAAATATACATATTCTACTGTTGTCACACGTTTGAGGATTTGGACATCTGATAATGGGATCCTGGTATATTTACGCACACCCCTCCCCCCCCCCCACCACACACACCATTTTCTACACCCATTCGAGGAATATCAATTAAAGTTACAGAGATATCGTATTAGTGGGCATGTTTACATCACAAATGCGCGTAATTCTTGTAAACTTAAATGTAACATGTTATAATGTTCCCAGTTTTTCACAATCTGAACTTTAGGATTCTTCACTACATCGTCTCCAGTTGGTAAGGTTAAAGATGAAGCCCTGAAAAAAAACCAATCATTAAGTGTTTTTAAGACATGAAAATCGACTATTTCACTTCTAACCCCATACAGAGTGTCATAGAATTTTGCTTACGGGACATTAATTCATGTTCTGATATTTGTCTGCTGATCTGTTGCCAATGACAGCATACTTGTCTAATTCTTTGTGCTCTGGGGTACTCATTTGGCAATTCAAATACATTAATGTAGGTCAGATGTCAAAGTATGAAAATTTCTTAAATGCCGCTTATCGAGCTAACATGCATCAAACAGGACATGAACCCAGGCTCATATACTCAACCACAATATTGATTTATTTAATAGTTATCTACTTACATTAATACAAAATATGACATACAAACTTACTACCTGTCACCGACTTTAAATTCGGTATTTTTTTTGCAGATGAAGATGAATGTACTAGTAACCCTTGCATCAATAGAGGGACGTGTGTGAATGAGCAACCGGGATTTACTTGTCTCTGCGAGGCTGGATACTGTGGACGTACATGTGAATCAGAAGGTTGTAAATCTAATCAGAAACACACGCACGCACACACACAAGCAGAAACACACATGCATACATGCACACACAAACACACAAACACACAAACATACACACACAAGCAAACACACACACACACATACACAGACACACAGACAAGCATACACATATACACACAAACAAAAACACACACATATACACACACACACACATACACAGACACACAGACAAGCATACACATATACACACAAACAAAAACACACACATATAACGCACACAAACAAACACAAACACAAAAAACACAAACATACCAATTTCTTTAGCACACAAAACGCTCATCTTTTGGGCAGAGAAATACGAGGTTATATACGCACTGGTCATGCACTACTGCTCTCACGTCGCGCTGTGTAGGAGCATGTCTATTGTTTACATTCACACTCGAATGCATAATGATAAAAACTGCGTTGATTTCTAGCCAGCTGTGAAAGTCAGAATACTGAGAGAAAATGGTGTCTGTGATTGGTTTTTGCCAATTCCGCGGGCCTTCTCCTAGCCAATAAAATTTGATTTTTACATTTTTAGAATCCTCAGACTTCCCGCTACATATTCTCATCTTCAATATATATATATAGATCTCGCACTTTCATTTTATGAAGCGGCAAATACAGAAAAAAAATGAGAAAAACGGGGACCTTCCACGATTTTTTTTTTTACCAAAAAGGAAGTCTTTAGACTCAATTCCCAGTGTCATCACATTAACTTCGGTCACTTATTTTGATCTAACCTCAAAGAGAAACCTTTATCATAAATCTCGTTTCAATACCACATAAACCTTGTAGATTTGTTACAATGGCAAAAAAATGTGCCCAAAACGACGGGTTTAGTTCCAGTTTACCGTTGTGTTGCAAAACTCTAGACCTTGAAGAAAGTAAAAGATCGCTTAGAAATCGATATGCACATACATACACACATGTACATACACACACACACACACACACACACACACACACACACACACACCTATACGTGTAACCTGCCGCCAAACGGACGGTAAAACACACACACATACACACTCCGTATAACAACATGCAATCTCAGGACACACACTCCCATGTACAACATGCAAATCGGGGACGTTTTGTGTATGTGTATGATATTTTACCGGTAACCGGGGACGTTGGGGTGCACACAAATTTTGGGCCATTTTCTAAGGTGCTTTAGCCCCATCTACGTTTGATTTCTCGTCATTTTAAAAGAGGGGACCGTCCCCGTTTTTCGAACGTCCCCGATCTGAATGTAGAGTGTCATACTTTCGTCCCCCGTTGAAGGCGATTACACACGCACACACACACCACACACACACACACACACACACACACACACACACACACACACACACCACACAATCACACACACACACACACACACACACACACACACACACACACACACACACACACACACACACACACACACACACACACACACACAACACAATCACACTGACATACACACATAGGCCTTTACACGTGTCAACGGTGACATTGGTCGATTTCCTGCATTAAGTTGAAAATTGTGCATCATTTCCCATATGAATTACGGTTTGATAATCACCGTGACGTGGCCAGCATCTGCGTAAATTCTGAAATAATCAACAGTTTATAACACTTTATTTATAGGAAATGTGAATGTCAACAAATCTTTCAAACCATGAGAAATCATCACCGAACCGTCATTTCATGAGATTAAATCGTAAGTGTACAAATTCTTCCCTTGTTTATGATCCCATAAAATGTGTTAAGAAATAATTTGCTGTTGACGTATAACATTCCAGAAATATTTTACGTGCACAGACAACGGATATTTGAAGGCACACGATTAAAATCTCCCCATTACGGAGCCTTTTCTTATCTCGTCAAGTAGACATGGTAGATGGCACTTTAAAGGCTCCGTAGCGCTTTAGTCGATGTTATTTACATTTTAATTGTATTTTATTCTTGTAGTACGATGCCCTGACAACTGGAATCGGTCGACGGGTTTTTGCTACCACTTGTCGGAGAGTCCCATCAGTTTTGTACGCAGGGCAGTCGACCATTGTGAACGGCTAAACGCTACGATAACTGAAATCGATTCTTACCAGGAGAACCAATTTATCAATCAACTCACAGATATACGGAAAGTAACAGGTGGAGGTGTTGGTGCATATCGCTGGTCTTGGGTAGGGTGCGTCAAACGAAATTTAACGTGGATGAGTTTGAGTGGAAAGAAATTTTATTCCTCAGCCAACAACTTCACTGGATACTGGAGTAAGTGTCTTATTTTCAAATTAATTTGCACATTTGGTCTTATCATTCATTTTAGGATATATTCGTAATATAAAAGTCAACCCATCTAAACAAACAAAAAATGTTTTAGTACGCGCGTTCTCCAAAAATAGATTACAATAAATTCACTACTAAAAAATTGTCTTTCTACTCTGCCATGTCTGCATTCACCCAATTATGAGAAAACTAGTCAGTGTTTTCTTTGACGTGTTGTACAATTGGGCTTACACTATTATGAGGCCAAAATGTAGTATGTATGCAAAGCCTGCGCAAAGACGACAATTTGAAAAAGGGTTATATAACCCCATGGAGGAAAACATTATAAAGTAAGTTTCAAATTATGATGGATCACGAAAAAAAAGCCGCGCTTTTGGCGACACCCAATCCTACGGTCACAAATCAAAGTGATGACCGACCGATTTATAGCCTGCTCGGGCGCCGCTGGAATTTAGGCATCGCCCAACAATTTTTGGAGAAGTTGAGCGGGCTGTAAAGCCTTAGCGATGCCCAGGCGGTGGCCTGTCGATTTCCTGTAGGTCGCCGCTCGGTTTTAGGTATATGACAAAATCGAGGGAGCTTCTCCGTGCGGCGACCGGGCAGTGACCGACAGATCCCACTCGCCATCGAGCGATTTGGCGGTCTCCTACCGGCCATCTGACGATTTTTATCGGCAGGGCATCTGTAGTTAGGAAGGCATACCATCGGCTGACCGCTGGGCTCCTCCAGGAATTGTTTCACAGGCAACTAATTTATATCTATGTGGCTGCCCCACTGGCTATCAAAAATACCACCCCCCCCCCTCCCCGACCTCTTGGTTTTCTTATGTGATTTTGGCGTTTTTTATTCAATTCAAACTGTAAAAAATGCATGTGGCCTTTTTAAAAACTTAAAAATCCAGGTGTGTTAACCAGGGACTGGATTGTTTCGGACTAATGTGTATAACCTTTCCAAATTGTACAATTTTCTTTAAAATCGCAAATGCTATCAAGACAATACATTTTAACTCATTTATTTGGTTCATTGTGTATTCATTTTACGATAAATGTCATTGGTAGGAACCTCAGTGACATTGTCATTCGAATTAAAAGATATGGATCCGATTGTCATCTCGGAGAACAGGTTCGCCGATAGTACCTGAGTGAAGTCAACCCTGGGCGAACAGGTTCGCCGATAGCACTCAAAGTCTTAATGTACAACAAATCTAGCTGTTGTCTCTTCTGGAGCTCGGTGAGGAGTGCCTAAGCGGTGGCCGGGCAGACGCCGAGCAGGCGCCATCCGGATGCCGACCAATTTTGAATTCACCCGCTGAGTGACCGACCGATCTCCCAGCGGCAACCGTTCGGAGACCGGGTGGCGACCGATCGGCGGTCTTTGATTAAGTGGCTTCGATTTTTTATCTAAATCATTCCACGGCGACCGCTCGATTAGATCGGTGCCTGGGCGGCGCCAGCCCGGGCATTGGACGTTACTGGTACTTTGGGTGGCAAGTGAAAGCAGGCGCCGCCAGAATTTTAACTGCGCGCTAAAACTTCAGCGGCGACTAACCGATGCTCTAAAAGCCAGCGGTGCCTGGGCGGCTGCTGCTCGGTGACCGGATGAAATTGGCTAAAAACTCGCCGCCCGGTCGCCGAGCAGGCCAATTTTTGTATTTATGACCGTAGCATAATAGCTCTCCCTCTGTTCCTTCATCATTTTAATTTTATTTGCACAATCAAAGCCACCTTAGGCATTTTTAGACGAACTGAGATCGTCATTTTTGGTCTAGCAAACCTTGGCTCTATCAGGCCGTAACCGGACTCTACTGCAGAAGTGCAAACTGCATTCAGGCCTCAGAATGTTAGCTGAATTCTACAGGTCCAAAATGGTAATATCGAATTTCAAGCAAAGTCTAAGGAAAAATATCTTTACATAAGACATCCACGCGAGGTGTTATGCAAAATTTAAGGATATCAAAAGATATTCTGTCTTTTGCATGATTATAAATTCTAACTTTCATAATATACAAATCACTGTCAGTGAATTCTGCAGAAACTATGTAGATAGCTATAACGAAGTAGAAACAGTTCGTTTCAGCTAAACATGATTGCTCTACATTCTTTTAAATTCAGTAATAGTTTACAAGTGTACAGTAATCCGTTTGTCGGGAAATAAAACATGCTGAATAAAATATTTACATGTCTTTCTACGTCTCTTTCTAAAGGTTGGGCATTCACACCGGGCACTGAAAGTGGATATAAATATGTTAATCAGAGAGAAGGAAGATGGAGGGAAACACAAACGGGAGTCAAGAACTGGGTCATTTGCCGAAAGAAAGTAACGTGTCTAGACTGATATGGTGACTGGCCTCAGATAAGGGGGGGGGGACGCTTGAGCCCCAGCCCCCTCCCAATGAAATCTGATCATGATACATAGAGACTTTTTTGGATAAACACGCGACTGACGTGACTGGAAAAAATTGTGGACCTGAGCCTGGGATTTGGAGAAGAAAACATTTCGTCACTACGTAGTGACGGAGGGCGTAGCTACGGGAGGCCTGGGGGCACGTGCCCCCCACAAATTTCGTGTGCCCCCAGGTGCACCCCACAAAATCATGACCCGGAAAAAACTTTAGACCTGGGATTTGGAGAGAAAAAAAAATTGCCACTAACTTTACATCCTCCCCCCCCCCCCCCCCGCTGAGCGAGTTTTCGGCGGCTGGCGTGACCGAAAAAAAATGACCAAGGATTTGGTGCTCCCCTACAAAATTTCAAGGTCCCCCCCGTGCCCCCCTGCTGAAGAATTCCTAGCTACGCCACTACTTCAAAGAGTACAGATGAGTATATTCCTCTTTGCATTTCTTTAATTCAGGACCAGCTGTTATTCTATTATCTTTCGTTGTGTTTAAGAAGTCTCTCAGCTATGGCGTACTTTACGTTCTCGATATCGAACATATATCATGTTACCAGCTTGGGGAAGAATCTGTATTTACCCCCAAAATATTTAAAATTATCAACAAATTACAGTATATCAAGGTAATAATATGTACCAGGGTTTTTTTTTTTTTTTTTTTGCATATTACGTTACTTTAATTTTTCGTCATTCAATATTAAGCCATTAATATCAACCAACTCAAAAATCTTGTCAAATTGTATTTGCGTCAAAGTCTGAAGTCTTGTAGTTATGTTCCTTGATATTAAAAATAGAGCCATCATTTGCATTATTAGAAAAATGTTACGTTTGTTACATCATTAATATATGGACGAAATAATATCATATAATCACTAGTTTCACTGTTTAAAATCTTATCAATCTTTATTCTTAGGTGGTATTTTGGGTAGGTACACGCTCTCTACAGTTCGTTAGGTGCGCTCGTAACACGCCAATTTACCTCTCAATTTTTAATATTGTTAGTTTTTCGATAATTGAATTATGTAGTATGAAGTCAAACTCTTGTTTTTTTTTTTGTTAACGTATCATCATTGGCACTAGCTTTCTTGATTCATGTTATGAACAAGTTATTCATGGATACCGCGCATACACGTAATAACGATATAGAACACTGTTTTCTTAACCTTGATTTATAAGAATCTAATACACTGTTACGGTCACCAGATAAATATTTAGGCATTTGATTATGAATTGTATTTATACGTTTCATCGTATATATATACAGTTTTTGTCGATCAATTTTTTTCCTCAATCTTTTAAAGTTTATTGTCACGCCAGAAAACCGTATTAAACCTACTTCAAATTGTTTGGAAATACTACATAAGATACATAGTCAGTGTAATAAATGCGGGTTTAATTTTAAACACAGAATATTGCGGCCAGGATTCATCATTTGGTTCTGTATGATTTGTAAACTAAGGCGAATTTTCTTTTTAATGGATGTTAATAAACGATTTGAGATCCAAGATTTCGTAAGTATAATTGTTTAACTGAGTGACCTGATATACAAGGAAAACACTCATTATACACAGATGTAATTATATTAACAACATAAACATATTCAGATTAAAGGTATTGGCTAACATTTACCACGGTTAAAAAATATCTGAGCCACATGATTCCCCATGCTACCAGTGTCTTTGATGAGGTCTAAAAATGAAGCCCTGAAAAAATTGTATTTCAAAAAGATTATTTAGTGCTTTAAAAAAGTGAAAATCATAAGTTGACCAGATTCACCTTCACTTGCCCCACATTTCCTCCAAAGACTTTACTGTTGCTACCGAGTATTTTAGTTGTTTATTCATGCCCCATAATTCTTCGTCATTGGCAGTGTAACTTTCCAAACTGTTGGCTTATTCTAAGGGTGTTTATTTGTCCATTTGAACACTACTATGTTAGCCTCAGAATTATCAAAGCATTGAACATTTTTTAAATTGAGCTCCAGCAATGTTAGCGTAGCACTTTAAGATTCATCTTTTATTATCCATGATAGCTTGCATAATCTATTATTTTTCAAAAAGAGCCAAGTAATTCACCATAACGACATTAAAATTTGACAGTACGTAGACAAAATGAATTACAAATAAGCCTATTGTTATAAGTAAAACTGCCACAAACTGGGGCTGCTTACAATTTAACACCATGGTTGCCTTGCACAATAAAATGCAAGACGCCTGGTGCTTAGATGGTTACACACCACAGAGTAGTTATTTTTAACACCAAATGAATTTATTTTCAACACAAGACTCGATGGCTTTAACAGATTGTGTTAATATGATTTTTGCACGTCAAAAAAAAAAAAAACATCTATATGAATCAAATCATGCCTGAACATCATATCCAATGTGAAGCATTAATATAAATAAAACACCTCTCGATAGAGACTTGGGGCTAAAATATTCGAGAAGTTTTGGGGGAAAATCCTGCCGACGGTTAAACATTCATCCTCTTTTTCATTTGCTCAGCGAGAAATTTTAAAAATCCATGCGACGTCCAAACGTGCCACGTGCGTTCCAAAATGGTTCCGACCAGCCGTTAGCCCAAGTGTCGCGCATGGGATAGCCGAATTGACAATCAGAGCCGCTCCGCTCGTTCTTGCTACTGATGCACAGTAACCGCGATTCGCCATTTGAGCAAATTGAAACTACAGAAAGAACCAACATTTCTGGTAACAATGTCGTATATTTACTTTTTCTCATAAAACAACAAATCATGACGTATGGCGATCTCAGACTTTCAACAACCATTGTAAGCTACTAATACTACCGTTTCAGGTATTGAATTACAACAATTCATAATTCACATTTATTCAGAAAATTCACCATAAAACATATATAAATATAAAAATGTATCATGAATCATCATAAAAGCCAGGGTGCTTCGATAAATGTCGCACCTAAAATCAAAATATAAATTAAATAGATTCATGTAAACTATATCAAGAAATGTTAAACATTAAATATTCCATATTGTTTACTACATACTATACAATACAAATAATTCGCAAACAACAACACAACAAAAAACTACAGCAAAAGACAAAAACAAAAACATAATTTACAAGAACACGTGGTAAATTTAAAACTGGAAATGTAAAACTAGCAGCCTACTGAAATTATATAAAAGAATACGAATTTAAGAGTTTTGCCGTGGCAAGATACTGACGCGCAAAGTCGTTATTTACAAGCTGTTGGTAACCAAAGTTCCTTTATTGAATTGGCGATTCCATTCCAGTTTAGTGCCATGATATTTTATGGATTATTTTGAGCGCGCGGCTGTTCTGAAAAAGATGCTCAGTGGATAAAGGTTTGACTGTTGCCGTTGTGTATTTTGAATGAATTGCAGAGTGAGGTCTAAATAAAAGTAGGCAAAGCTGAAAGGGAGTAATATTTGGTTTAAATTTGCTAGCATAAAAGTCCATTGTATTAAAGATGATTAGTTTCAAGCTAAAGAGTAAGCGCCCCCAAGACGAATTGAATAAATTCCACCAGTGTGTGCACGAAGTGGGACCCGGTACAAAGTCGCGAATGGCTTGTTTTTGCAAGCTACACTAGTCTTCTGAGCATGGGAACAGTTGCCTACGCCCCAATTAATATTACAATAAGTGTAGTGTGGTTAGTATCAATGTATTATAAAAGTTTATGCTAAAGCACTGCAGTGGTCCAATATAGGACGATAACTTGTACATAATACAATATACATACCAATTTTTTCGCCATGATATGCCTACTGTTATGTGCTTGGCCAAGATATATTTTGATCAATGATAAGACCAAGAAATTCAAACTGTCAACTTGAAAATACGCTTCGATTATCAGTTTTTACTCGATATTTATTGGGAGCAACTGCCCATCTTATACATTATAAAGGCCATAAATTTTGTTCTTCGATATTATTTAAGTTTTAATTTTATTCAGACCTTCATAAACCAATTCATACTTTAGTTTAACTCACTGTTTGCTTTAGATATAAGACTGTACAAGATCTTTGTCAGACCCCGAGAAATATATTTGTGTCATCAAGGCATATAAAAATCAACTTGAAAAGGCATTAGATGCAACGAACTAGGTCGTTAACAAAGACATAGAAAAATTAGGGACCCAGATATACTACCTCTGGTGGAACTCCTAATTGATACTGGCGTGCAACGCCGATGTAAGTATTTTTAAACCGAACACACTGCTTTCTGTTACAAAGGATACTTAGCAAACAATTGATAGTGCTAATCCCTTAACTCCGTATTTATTAAGCTTGCTATAAAAGGATTTCAATGGTCAATTGCAGTCTAAATGCCTTTCCACGCACCCAAAGCAACTTTCTTTCATCACAAAAAGAATAATTAATTCTTGATGCATATTAAAAGTGCCAATTCGTCGAGTGATTGCAGCGAAGCCCAAATTCGTTGGTTCACGATAGCTTTTCGCGTGGTCAAGTGGCTGCCCCTACAATCTGTTGTAAACAATTCGCTCAAGAACATTTTAGAAAAGCGGTTGGAGTAGGGAAATTGAGTTCGATACCGATAGTTGACTAAGTGCATTAACGTCGCCCATTTTTGTTAAATCGGAACAACTTTGCTAAGCTTCATAGAATCGCGGGAAAATACCAAGTGGACATTGACAAGTTACAAATATCCTGAGAATGGAAACGAGATATAAAAGGCATGATATCCTTGCTAGTGTTTGACGCTTACGCCATCAATCCCTGAGTAAAAGCTTCGTTTCATTTCTTTAGTATTTCAAAATTTTCATTATTCATCAGTTGGAGACACGGTTTATATTTCATACGACCTGCAATTCTACTTAGCTTGAGTGTTAGCAAGTACATTTAAATTCATCTGTGCTTAGAATTTGGTGCTTTAAGTTACACCGATAATGATATTTTTACTGGTTCCTGATCAATTTTCAAGAAACAAGAAATGTCAATTTCTTCTGTTTCAAACATGAAGGTCACTTCGCATTTTTAAAGTTCATGTCTTTTGGACTCTATAATACAACAACCCTCCACCCCCTCTTCCTATCTCTAGGATTTAAATATACAAAATCCTTATAAGTCAGGCATATTATAAAACTTCGCTATAGGAACATTTTTATCAAAACCAGGGTCATCGGTGAAAGCCATAGATGTGAAACTTTGTTGATTTAATTGCAGGTAGTCTTGACAATCGATGTGAAATTTGACCCCAAACTATCGCCCACAAACCTTCCGAACTGCCGTTCCAGATGAAACATAGCTAAACTGTTCGAAGTAATGATTTTGTCAGATATTATACATTGAAACAGTATTCACTAAAGTCAATAATGCAAGGGTTGTCCGGATTTTAAACCATATTATTATTCGCAGTCAGAATCCAACTACTCATTATCTAAGGATAATACGCTTAATCATGGAATCACTAAGTCTTGAACGTCTCAGTTATGAGCCATTACTCTGGTGAAAAAAACAGTTCACCGATTTGCCCTGGAATATATCTCT
>JZLH01S0624167.1:3144-21590 GCA_001188425.1 Eucidaris tribuloides | reverse complement strand
ATTCTTGTATCGCTTCATCGAGAACTTCGTTCACCATAATATATATTGGAAGGAGTGGTGGCTAACTAAGGGAGGCCGGCGCTGATATTCTGTTCAGTGAAATATCGCCAATGAGATGTATTTCGATTCATTTCTTAATATAACGTAACTTATTCATGATGTATCTGGATTCGCAAAAACGTTCCAATCGCGTTTGCATTTCGGTCACAAATTGCAACAATCGATCTCAAGTAAAACTTCGTTTTTTTGTTGCGGGTTTTTTTTCCTGGGGGCTGTAGTCCACATGCAGGCACTCGTCTATACCTAACATCATTCCATATATGATTGTTCATGACTAAAGATGGTGAACGTCATACAGCATAAAATTATATTTTGTCATTACTATTTTACCTTTCTCCCCAGCCTTTTGTACATGTTACGAAGAGGCAGCGTGACTCGGTGGAAATGTACTTGGCTTCAGATGCGAAAAGTCACTGTTTTGAGTTCACGTCATGGCATTTGTAAATGGTAGAAGGTACAGTTTGTGGTTTATTGTCTTGGATCCGCGCCTTTAAGGCCACTTTCTCATAACTTTACCCTCGCTGATCATAGGACCACATCATGCCTGCACAGGTGTACATCCCTTCACTCCCTGGGAAGTATTCCTTGCACGGCTGCTACTCAGGCACTCGAGCCAATTTTCCTCCAACGGAATTTCTCTTCAGGCCTGTGTTTCTGGGTGGAGAGGGGTATTGCAGATGAAGTTTCATACCCATAGACACAGACGATGTAATGGGATTCGAACCGGGGATCTCTCAGTCCAGAAACCTTTATCTTATCCACTATGCCACACAGCAACATGTCTGTTTGTTTGCGTATTGCACGTTATCTTGCACACTAAGAAAATAGGTTCAACTTTGTATCTTTAAAGGTTCAGACCAATGTCACACTGGGAACACCTTTACGGGTACAACTTTGGACCTTTCAAACCTTTAAGGTGCAAAGTTTCACCTTCGAGGTGGAACTTTCCACCTGTAAGGTTGAAAGGTGCATAGTTGTACCTGTAAAGGTGCTCCCAGTGTGACATTACTGAAGGTGCAAAGTTGAACCTATTTTTCTTAGTGTGTACATCCCTGTGATAGAATGCAAAGGTCAGCATGGCGGAGGTTCCGTATTACGATCAAAGCTCCTTAGCACATGAAAGAACCTACAGTATCGCACGTCATCGAAAATACAGGGATGTATACCCTATGTGGTACCCGCCTATCTGCGCACATTTCTTCCCCAGTGTGATCTCATACCTACACAAACTTTTAGTACTCATAAGTCCCCATCGTCAATAGTCCGGTTAGGCTGAATAGGCTTCCCTTGGAGTTTTCACCGAAATCAATCATTAAACAATCAATCAATAATCTATCCATCCATAATCAATCAATCAACCGATCAATCGATCAGTCAATCAGCTGATTCAACCGAATTCCGGGTCAAGTTTAACCAAAATCTCGGTCATAATGACTGGTTAAACTGGACCCGGAATGTTGTTGAACTTTACCCATTTCCGAGTGCGGCCCCAGCGGCCCCAATTCCGAGTCAATTTGACCCCGGGATATTTCAGAGTGTATATCGAAGCAGTACAGACGCCCCATGATCTTCAATCTCGGTTTAACTGTATACAGACATTATTCATTCTTTACCCTTTTGTCCTTATCTAATTTTTTTGGTATTCTTGAAGCGGACTCAGTACATCATTAACGTTAAAGAATTTCAGATTCCCACGAAATGTAATCAATCTTAATTTAACTTGTTACTGATGCTTCGCTATTATTAATAATCCGACGAGTTGACATTGGATACTTTAAGCCTTGGATACATTCTATCCTCCTTACCATAACTGGCAAAGGTGAATTCATTCCGGACTGATATTGTGAAACCCCTATTTTTATCTTCCTTTTTCTAAATGTTTCACCATGCTCTACACTCCTGAAAATCATATCTTGCGTGCTTCCTTCCTTGCAAATGATCGATGAGTATTTCTTCGCTTCGGAGCCCCTGGGCACTCTGACCTTTCGTAGATGTAAGGTCACACAAAAAGTCCACAGTATCGCTGCTGCATTGCGTCATGAAAGTAAATACCCCTTACTGAAACACCCGAATGACCACCGAAATGTAAATTTATAGACGGAGATTAGGCAGAACTAACGCGGATAATAGTCATCTAACCGCGAGGCATACATCATAGGGATGTCTTTAAAGAAACAGTCGTTAAAGCGAGATGAGGAGCGAACATGATTTTTACTGGTTGAGCTCTCAGACTGTATATGAAGTATTTTAACAAGACCTTAGGGGATTGCTTGCTATTTTCAGCATCTATGTACTTTCTTTCGGGGAACAATGCCCCTATATTCTGAAGCATTTATGATAAAATACACTTACAAAATATATTCTTGTAAAGCGTTCTTATATATAATTTAGATCCGAGCGTTAAATATTGAATTCAATTACAGCTATAAAGGAACTGCTTAACATTTTTTTTCAATTTAAAAAAAATAAAAATATGAGATGGATGACCATGAATAATATCATAATCTCTATGCGGTGTAAATGTGAAACCCTGAATAAATGCATTTTAAAACGATCATTAAGTGATTTAAAAAGTGAAAAACTTTGAGTGACCACTTTAATCACACACTTTTTCCCATGGGTGGTTGACACGTGTTATCAAGCTCGTATCCATTCAGGAATATCTTGATAGTGGCAAAATAAATTTCAAAGTTTTGTAATATTGGCTGTGTAATTATTCAAAAACCTCATTATACAGCTTCAAATGAAATATCCGCGATGTTAAACAATGTATTTTATATTTCACATGTCACGCTTCTGAAGGACTTGGTCATCTTTCAGAGGTTCTAGAAGGCCAAAACATGCGGAGCACGGTGATCATAATCACAAATTACATTATACCAAACCGATGCTTTTGCGTCACACGCTAAGTGACAAAGTTAACTTGGTACTACTGTATTATATCGGACAAACCAAACTGTATGTAGCGCAAAGTTTGGTTTGAAATTATTGACAAAATGCGTCCTTCATTTCCACCAAGGTAAACTCTGACGTATTAAACATGATATGACATTATTACTACATTACGTTGAGAGCAAATCAATATCGATTGGGATGTGAATCACTCTCAACACGGAAGGATATAGCTGTGAACAGCTGTGACGAAATAATGCGGAAAATATATCTCCTTGCTCTCAGTATTTCTTTGTTTTTGACGAATTTATGCATGTCTTTGTTTTCGACTTTTGGTTTTAACAGGCCCATTGTCAAGGGTCAACTCAACCGCAGAGAGGATGAGAAACTGGTCTTGAAAGACATGCACTTACATTTACGAACATGGACTGATGCAGATCCATATCGTCTACAGATAACGCTCTAGAAAAAAAAGTTTTGTAGTCTCCAGATTGATATTGAAAACTAACATTACACACTGACATGACTGATTAAGATGAAGTTGCTGATGAGAAAACACATTTGTTCTCCAATTTTTATAAACGCATTATTGAGATAATCGACTAATTAATGAGGCAAGTTCCTCAGTCCCATTCGTAAAAGAAGAAAACACCGTCAATTGCGATTTCACAGACACGAGCATTACTTGCTAGATCGGTCTTTACAGCTATGCTATTAATATTTTTGAAGGCCTGTGGCTCTATTTCACCTGTTCACATCGGAATGTACAGGTGATCTTTTGAATGAACTTTAACAAAAGCTATTCACGCAGTCCTCCATTATTATTTTATACAATAGTTGCGCCCAAATGCCTCACCAAAGTTCCTATTCAGTTTTCAAATATCTGCGGTTTAACAGAAGCATTGTGACCACATTATGTTGTCAAGCACTCCCAAGTTTGCGAAGGAGGGTATGACGGAGTCCAGCCACGTAAATTATTTTTTGCACACGGTGAAAGTCCCCAGTAGTTTGTACACTGCTAATACGTATTTGGTCACGACATTATAAATGACTATCATAATTAATTGATGTTCTCAAAAACGCGCACATGGTATTAGGAGAACAAACCCGGTTTACGGGTTTAGTAATATTTAAATAATCATCATCACTGATGGGACTACGAAAAATCACGATAAAAGGCCTTGCCCTACAGTCCAAATGTTGTATTTCTCCACACCGTCTTGACTGTTTCCACTGCATTATGGGTATCATTAGTGCATCCTTCCTGTAAGTTTGGTCAAAATAGGGCATTGTTGATTCTGCATGACGGTGTGCCTGTAATGTTTTTATGAACTTTTCTTTTATGCCATAATTATCCCGAAAATAATAACTGCAGTGATTTCAATGAAACATAATCTTTATTTTTTAGATGAATTCCCGAAAAGAAGGCAATTACCATCGGATTTGTATATAAATCATAAAAATGCAAAAATAAGCCATATTAGGATTAGGATAACTGTGTCTTCCAAAGAGCCGCGAAAAGCCGGGTATACGATGTTGCCATCGTTTACCCAATTCTTGCAAATTTGGTCGCAAAAGTTGCGCGAGTTTTCCTGGGGGAAAAAGTTTACAAATTTCAAGGCCGATGTTCCTATGCAGTTTAGAATGTCACAGGGGAGATCACGTCTCCCACGTCTTATTAGGGTTGAAACATCTAGGGGTGTTGCAGCATCATCAGCACACCACACCCCCCCCCCTTCCCACAGGCCTGAAGATACAGTCTAAAAAGTGAAAAATTCTCACTCACGAAATTTAAAAAACAAGGAATTTTGTATTGTATTTTGAAAGGATTTTAGGACATTTTAATATTTATACTATTACCTTACAATCTAAGGGGATTCCTGTAGTCGAATTATAAAAAGGGGCGTTGCCGTAAGTTCTTTCAACTTTTTTCTTGTCCGCTAATTTAGGTTTATGTGAACGCATGTGCACTACATATTCACGATTCACGATATACTTAAAACCTGTCAGGTTGCATCATTCAAAGGTAAAATACTAGTTCAAACTACTTCCATCAAATCCATCTTCAACGTTGAAGCGGAACATGTTTGCGCTTTCAATTGAGCTATTTGCGCCAGCACACGAACGCGTGCGGCTTTTGTTTGCATGATCTAGTTTTGATGTGGATATCCATAAAACTTTTAAGTAATTTGATCGGATGCATTTTATTGTAGGTATGCAATGATGATGGTAATTAAAAATGTGTATGTATGTTTCTGCAATGACCATTGTAAATGAACTATTTCGTTTCTTCTTAATAAGAGTGTTGAATAGCTTTGTGATATACGTGTATGTTTTCTTTTTCTCAGTTCATCGACATACTTTTCATTATTTGGGCGAGAGCTTTTGGGAGTGGGTGGGTGGTGTGTAATGAATGGTTGAACTGCAATACTACGAGGACATTTTCTTGTAGGAGCAGTGTCGATGGTATGCCTACACACACACACACACACACACACACACACACACACACACACACACACACACACACACATACACACACAGACACACACACACACACATACACACATACACACATATACACACACACATACACACATACACACACACGCATACACATACACACATACACATACACAAAACACACGCACACATACACACACACACACACACACACACACACACACATATACACATACACACATACACACTCACACCCACATACACAAACATACACACGTGTACACGCAAATACACACATATAATTATACATACATACACAGACATACACAAACACCGCTATGTACAAACTTACACCAAATCGTACAAACTAAACCCGGGCGACATGTGTAAAAATCTACGACAGAAAACTGTGGCAATTACTGTGCCTCTATAGTAACTCTTTCTTCTCCGACAAAGTGAAAACAAAATTATTTAAAGGCAGTGGGTCTCTTTTGTATGCGTAAAAATCAATATTGTACGAATGCACTGGCATATAGAAGAAAATAACACTAAAGAACCTGTAGTAAAGTATAGGAGCTAGAAACTCATTTTGTTAAATATTATGAGTTACCGTTAGATTAAATTGAATTATTTTACAACCTACATGTATTGTATAGTAAAATTATATATCTGCTTTCAGATCCTTGCCCAACATACCCAACATGGGTGTTTATCATGTTACTCTTGTTACATGCCCTTAAAATTCCGGGTGAGTCTGACTCGGAAAAGAATCCGTTGGGAGCACACCCGGAAAAGGGTCAGGTTTAACCACAATCCGGGTCAAGTTTGACTAAAATCCAAGTCAGGTTGATTCACATTTTGGTCAACCTTGACCCGGAATTTGGTTAAAATTTACCCTTTTCCGTGTGTGCCCCCAACGAATTCTTTAACGAGTCAGTCTGAAAAGGGATTTTTAAGAGTGTAAATTGTATGCACTTAGTTTATGCATATTTATATTCCTATTGATGAATACCGCAAACAAATGCTAGTGAATTGACTCAGTTCAGAAGGTCTCACAGAGACAACAGGACAGTTATTATTTCGTGCATTTCTAAAATCCTACATGTAGATAATTATTGAACTTCAAATTTTACAGGAATGCCCTTCACATGTTTAGCGCAAACGTAAGGGTTAAATTTTGTTTCTTACATCGAAGGCTGCAAAAGAGATTCTATACCTTTAAAATCATAACTTTGTAAAGGATCAGCATTCGTTTATGAAAATGTCGCAGGAGAAACAGTTTACTTCAAACTGTACAGAAAACACTCCTCACACGCCATTTTGTTATCACGTATTCTTTGTTCTATAATATGTCTCATAATTACACGTTTTATTCATTTATCATACACCCGTCTTCCTATCCCGGCGATGCTCGACTATTAAGCTGCGAAGGGAGACTACATCTATACATTTTTCATCGTTAAAGATGCAGTTATGGGTTTTATTATTACCGTGGGGCAAAACTCTGCGCAGTCATAATTCAACCGACTTCAAATAATGACCATGTTTCAGATCCTCAAATAAACTTCTTCATGGAGCATTGAAAGTTTTGATGCAGAGCTTTTAACTCGTTGAAGACTAGACACGAGATATCTCGTCATGAAGTCTATGGGAAATGCGTGTTAAAGCAAAACCAAACCGCCTTCAGTGGGTTAAAATCCGTCTTAGCCACGCTCTTCAAGTTTATGCGTAATTCACCCGAGCTTCTATAATGATTTAATCTTGAATCATCACACTCATCCCGTCTTCAGACCATGCAAATTGAAATACCACCTGTAATTGTTTCTCAGTATTTATTTCATGGAGTTCTCTTCTGTGAGCGTATCAATTTGGTAAAGTAGGTTATGCAAATTTGCGTAGCCTCGTTCAGTCTGTATAATTACGCATCGTGGTAAATATGCTCTTGCCCAAATGAATATATTTATTACGTACATTTTTTTTCGAAGTACTTTTGAGGGTATGGGAATATGTCAAACTCGAATCATTTGATATTAACCATTATTTCATCATTCACAAAACCAATCTAAATGTAAATGTTAAACAAATGATAAAACACTTTTAAAAATGGATTAAAAAGGGAATAAAGTATGCGAGTGCGTGCATGTGTGTGTGTGTGTGTTTGTGTGTGTGTGGTGTGTGTGTGTGTGTGTGTGTGTGTGTGTGTGTGTGTGTGTGTGTGTGTGTGTGTGTGTGTGTGTGTGTGTGTGTGTGTGTGTGTGTGTGTGTGTGTGTGTGTGTGTGTGAAAATCGACAAGAAAGAACACATTTGTTTAAACTGTTGGCTTTATAAAACGAATCTGTTTATTACTACCATATAAACTTCGCATAAGCTTAATAAATACCATATTTTCATTCTCAACATTTTTGTTTTGCCAGTCGATTAATATATTTTATCAGTGTCACAAATGTTCTGTAATGATTATTTTAAACGCAACACATTTACTCTCTCGGAGATGCCAAAGTATCATATTCTTTGCCAGAATACGGACAGTTATTTTATATAACGAAGAACAATTTAGGATGAATTACTATCGGAAATGTAATGAAACTTTTCTCTATATAAAATGACATTACCAAAGATCAGTATACTGATCACAAAGGTCCTTTTTTTATAAGGACAGATGTCATTTCACAATATTTCAAAAATAATGATCTAAACGAAATGCACTCGTTAATACAAGCTCCAAAATTATTAATTTGGTTCTGAATCTAATGTTCAGTGAAACGGAAGAAAATATACTCTGTAAAAACGTAACATCGTTATTGATGACCTACATGTAGGTTTAAATATAACTATAACACACTAACAATATTTTGTCTCATTGTTTCATTTACCGGAATCTGCAGCATTTAGGCAGATACTACTGATGTACCCAAAACTATTAATATCAATGTTATCAAAAGAAGCATTTTTTAATCCCACAGATAAAATAATAGTCCAAATTATGATTTCCGATCCTGCAAACTTTCGGTATTTATGAATATCAAGCTTCGATACCTGTGTCTCAATTAATTTGTGGAGTTTTACACTATTTGCCGTTGGATTCGGACAATAAATGCAGCATAGACTGTCTCTAGTATTATGATAATATGTTATGTCCCCACAAGTCATGTAATACGTGAATATATTAAATTCTAATTATATATGCACATCATTCTGTAACTCATATCTACAAGAACACCTTCCTAAAATGGAAATATAATTGACAAACTGATGATTTTGTTAGGAAAATACAACTCTCTATATCTTTATAACATGTTCTACTCTGTTTCGACTAAACGGTATAGCAGATTCGTTATTGCCCAAGTATTTTTTTCATGCCCAATCCTTTTAAAGATCTCTGATAATGTTGTCTTCGCTTTTTAATACACGTACTTACTCAACTGTACATATACTACTTACATCACACACGTTATAATTCATCAGTTTTGTTTCTATAGTCCCTTCAGCCTCATCATCTGTACAAAAACATCACCGTAAAATTAAAATAAAATACAGCATGTAGACTTTCTACTCATTTTCTGGTATATGTACTTTCAGTAAAGTGCTGCAATTTAACAGTACAACGCTGACTTTTTTTTGTTCAGTAAACTCTCTAAAGAGCAATGTACCGTTACTTGTGAAAAACAGTACGATGTACAAAATTATAGTACGTACAAGTTACCAAGCCATTCGTTGTCAGGAGCATGCAATTGCGTGACACTTTCTGAAGTGTCCATTGATAAAAAGTAAACATTCTTGTTTCTGCCTCTATACACTTCAGGAGATTTTTGGATCTCTACATTTAACGTGAAATGGAAGATAAGAGAAGTAAGAAAAATACGTGTAATAATATGATTCTAATATATTAGCAACGAAATCACAATTCACTAGTTAATAATAAATTATTTGTTTAAGTCCATGAGTCTAAAGCAAGAGACTAAATGCAGAAAAGACGGAAATACGCACATGCAGATGCATAATCTACATCCGATGGAAAAACGATTGATGTTAGGTCAATTTACATGAAAAGTATATAGTTTTTACTATCTGAAGATTCACAGTAGAAAAAAAAACAATGCATTGGCGCCCTCTTTTGAGTGAAACAGCTTGATTCTGTGATAAAATACATAATTTGAAAACATTGAATATTTGTGGATTTATAGTCTCGGTTCCAGACCATGCGACTTTTTCTATCACCAGAGTACTAGTGCACTCACTCTCCGACGTTTCTACCTCACTCTGCCCCATGCTCTGCCTCAGTCGATGACAAACACAACCTCATCACAGGCCCCACTAGTCTTAGCTCAAAAAGTTAATTGACGATAGTAATATCTTTAGTAAAGTTCTTACGTCTGGAAACCAGACTAGTGGATTTATGACTATCTTCTTAATTTCTCAGCGGTTTAATTGCTCAAAGACAGTGGCTTTCATTATGCACCCCCTCCCGCTGTCGACCCACCCCCACTCTCCCCTCTAGTAACAGCATACATAATGTAAAACTCAAACTGTGAATAGCTATGTTTCTAGAGAATAAAATAGAATAGCTTTGTTTCTAGTAGACCTGAGAGTTGACTCATTGGTAGAGCATCATCCTCTGGTTTGGGAGATTGCGAGTTCCGGCTCGTAGTCGGGTCATACCGGAGACCATTATAAAAATGGTATCTACTACCTCTAGCCTGGCGATCGGATATCTAGATGGTGTAGGTAGTTAAACGCATGGGACTACCAGAGTACAAGCCCCCCCCCCCCCCCCGTACGTCAAACTCTCTTGTGCAGCCATGTTGCCTAGGGTTACTGAAACGGAGGTAGGCCCCACCCGATGTTCCATTATAGGAGCGGGGGACGGGTTAACTTTTTTATGTTTTTTGTTCAGATAATAATTATGAGAAGTTGAAAATCAGCACCCAAATCTCAATGATTGATCCATTTCTTTCCGATGTCATCTTTTAATGAACTTTTCATTCAATGATACATTTTTGCCAATTGTTGGAATGCAAACTTAATATTGGATGAATCTTGTAACAATTGACAAACTGTATCTCTATTGTGCCTTATAGTTGTCGATACAAAAAATAAACAACAAACATGTCAAATTATACGTCCATCAACTAAAGTAGAAGAAATTACTGTTAGACATTTATATTTTGTAACAAGATTTCTAGATACGATTTTATAATATTGCTTTTAATTCAGATATGCATCCAATATTATGTAGAATATAAACGCAAAATCTACTTTAATATACAGATGCCTGTAAAATAAATATGTACAGTTAATCTTACAATAACCCTTTGTGGAGCTTCTTACAATTTTAACATTACATTACCTTGACTTTCGTAAAGAATTATAGGGTCAGATTTGGAATGCGGTAATATTGTTGGTATTAAAAATACCCTGAATTTATGTCATTTGTGATTCTTTTTTCAATACATCAGTAATGAACTCAACACTTATTTCTATACGCCTTCACCATATACAACCGTTATTAAAACAAACTTGTTGTCTTTAAATTGTTTTCTTTACGTTTCAGAGACATACAATTAATATGGAGATTTTAAGGGTGTAATATCGCTATGAACCAATTTGCCACACTCTAAATGCTTTAAATATACAAACATTAACTCAGATACATTTATAAATACACAGTTATCCTTTCCAAAGTCTGCACCCTCGTTTCGTGCATATATGAACCAGTCAGTAAACACGTTGGTACTTAACTGCATCGACGCACACGGTTTTTTCACGTCACGTAATTAGTCCGCTTAAATATTTAATGCACTTACTGCGGCGGTAAGGCTGCTATGTGTACAGTTAGTTTGTGATATAGCGAACATCATAAAGGAAGCGTACAGCCGGGGTAACGAAAATAACGTCATGAGAATACATTTCCCTTAATGGTGAATCACTTAGTCAAACTGTTTGATCAGGAGACGATATTACATCAGTAAAGTGATGGTTGTACCTTACCCAGCTCCTTGCGAGTTATCACGCAATGTCTGTCTTGCGGTATAAGGTTTCACGGGCTATAGTGTTACGGTATTGATCATTAAGATAATACCAACTTAATAAGCAACGCAGACACATTCTAAAGTTAAACACTTAGATAACTGATATGTTAATGAAAAATGCATAAACTAGTAACAGAATAAACTCGTACTGAAATACAGGAAGTTAAAAATAAATACACTGAAACGGATGATATGTTTAAAGATACAAGAAGTTGGAATAATATGTTTAAATATGAAACTCTCATGACAGCTCTCACTCAAAAAATTCGAATAATCTTGTTTATGTATGTTACATGTTTGTCATTCAAGTTCATTTCACTACTGTTAATCTTCTTGTTCTGATAATGAACTGTAGTCTTGTTGCCTGGCAACGACTTTATGGACATATGGGTTTTTCGATTTCTTTCCGGGATCTTTCGTGAACCAGCATAGCCGTTAATTCCATCTCCGTAATCTGATTCTTCCTTTGAAGGGACGAAGGCCCCCTCGAGTCTACCGTTGCTTAATTTATCCATATTAAATCCGTCGTATTCCTTATAAGATCTGCTACCACCATCTTGCTCGCGTCTATACTCATCCTTGACAGTCTGGTACAGCCCCGTAGCGGGCTCCTCTGTTAGTAAGATAGTGTCTTCATGAGACTGCGGCTTCATATCGTAAACCTTACGAAGCGCAAAGAGGAACGGCACATACGCTAACGTGAAGACCCCAATGATTACGTTTAGATTTAGAAAACCCACTCCTTGGACGATTTGTCCAGCTAGTATGGGCCCGATGGCGTACGCGACAGAGTACGAGATATCCGCGATGGCGTAGACGCTTCCATAGACGGGGTTGTGGCGAGCGTCCACCAGGTAACCTAAGGTCGGTAATAAAGCGGTATCCACCAAAGCGATCCCGAAACACACGCCGCACAGCGGAATGATAAGGACGCCGAAAGTCTGGCAGAACGGAACGATGAAAGTGCTGAAGCCGATTATGGCGAGTCCAATGGCGGCAATGAGCCACTGCTGATGAGGATACCGAGCCGCTAACTTGACCGTGATGATGACACCAATGACGTGTGGGATAAACGCTGGCAGCCAGATGATACCCGTCTGCCAACTCACAGCTTGCATCGTATCCTCCATCCAAAGCGAAATTGTCGGTTCCAAGAAGGCCAGCGCCACGTTAGACATGGTGAGGGCACCTGCAGCAACGGCTATGTACGGGTCTAGGATCAGCCTGTATATTGGGGTGCCCTTCGGCATCTGCCACCGTCTTTCCGCGTAAGGTTTCACCACAAACAAGAGCAAGAAGCCATCGGTTAATGAGATGGTGGCTAGAATCATGAATGGCACAATCTTGCCGGCGAATTCGTAGAGGATCCCTCCAAACGGTGGTGCCACGAGGCAACCAAACGATATGAAGGCTAACGCGATGCCGAGAGCTCTGCTCCGCTCCTCCTCAGCGGTGAACCGATCGGCGATCATGGCTAATCCTGCGGTGTCCGCAAAGGCTGAACCCACACCTTGCAGACTGCGCGCGAAGAACAGAACGCCGTAGTTCTTCCCAAACGCGAACACGGTGGTGGCTATGAACATGATCACCAAACCAATCATCATGGGAATATCGTAACCAATCTTATCGATCAATGTCCCGGAGAAAGGACTGACGAGAAGTTGGACAATTGCCTTTGAGGCAAACAGAATTCCGATGGCAACATCCTCGTTTTTATATTCAATTTCGGGTTCTTCGGTAGTGTTCGTCCAATTGACGTACAGGGAGTCATTTAACCCCGGCGCTGCTGTGGACTCTATTGTGTCCCATGCTCCTATTGACCGAAGGTAGTCCGGTATAATGGGAACAATGACCATATAGAGCATATTGTCCAGGAGTAGCGCGACGCAAACTATGATTAGGATGACCCTTCTCTGTATGACGGGGTTCCGTATCCTAGACTTCGCAGTCCCAATGAACTCCGTCATCCGCTCTTTCGTATCATCAATGTTAAAAGCTGGCATTTGCATCTTGGACGATAAGGATTCTCAAGGAGGATCAGGAGAAGAGGAGAAGGGTGGTCTTTTAAAAGACGGTCGTGGTTAGCAGTTGGCCCCGCGTGAACAGTGGATATTTTAAACCTGGAAGCATAAAAAGAAACAAAAAATAACTAGGGATTAGAAATTGAATTGCATTTTCTTTCCTGATTTAGAGGATTTTGCACTCATTTTGCTCCCGTTTCACTTTGTCATGTTGCTGGCAATTCGTTTCAAACAAATTTGAGTTTGGAATAAGCAGTTATAACGAAAACTGATTACAAGGTTTAAAAACCAGCAATCGTTTTTAAATCTTTTCTTCTTTTAAGCGAAATGTGCATTTTCCCATGCATTCTTTGTGAGAAACCTTTTTATGACGCTTTCTGTTGTAAGAGAGGTTTCATCCAAATGAAGTCAATGTAACAATAAATATAAGGGATATCCACTGTTCGCAGAGCCAACTGCCACTGTACACGATTCATTTGACCTGCTGAACGAAACATACAAACTTTAATCAAATAACATTACTTTAGTTACAGGATTGTTTACAGGGTTTGTACCAAGTATATCATTTCATTTCAAACTAAATTCTTTGCAATGGAGTAGCATTTTCCATCTATTACACAGAAATTATAACTGAAAATGAACAAGACAGTCATGAGGATAGCCTCTTGAGTATCAAAGTGATCGTTTTATTAAATTTGTCGAATTTATCACTATTTCATTACAAAAACGAAAAAATGTCTCTTCCGTTATTGAAAGAAAGTTGTTTTACAATAACTGCACAGGTATAATTGATTTCAGGCTAATGCGACAAACCACGACTAAGGTGTTTCGACGGAATGTATTTTTCCATGAGCGTCTAAGTGCGTTAACTTGATTATCAACAAGATTGTGGAAATTGCTTCAATTTCTCAGTTTACCGATTTTTTTCACAAAATCTGATCTCTAGATTGTCTGTGTAGGATTTGGAAGTATATCAACGAATTTCGATATAGTTACCGTAGTTCGTGGCTACTTTTCACTCTACGGAACTCTATATGGTCATTTACAATGAAATGCACTTTTTTTCCAATAGTGACGACTTTGCTAATATCTTTGCCGCTGTCGCGCTTTTGTTTGGTGATACTTAATCACTCACCAAAGACCATCTGGGCTGCTCGGTAAATTACTGTACAAAATATGTATTTATGCAATGTACAAACTGTGTTTAGCGAGTAAACTCTCTTCTAAACACATTCTTGCTATCACTTTGTAAACATATTCAGAGGCTAAACGTCGTGTATCAAATCACTAAACATCGGTATTGGATTTATTTTTAAACACTTCGTCTCAATACTATACATTTTGAAACAGATCTTTGCTATCACCCTCTGAGCAATAATGTTAAATTTCGAAACACGCTCTTTACAGTATGGTGGTGGCAAAACTCAAATGCGATACCAATCCAAAGTTGTTGGTGCGGTTGTGGATGTTTTTGAAAACCTGCTGCCTACATCATTATATGGACGTCATGTATGAACTCTATCAACCCAGAAATACAAACAAATTGAAGCAGTTGAACATTTTCATCACGACTGACTATCAAAAAATCATAAATATTAGTTGCGTCGATTAAAGTTCATCGAAGGAAATCCAAACAATGTCGCGCTTTGTCAGTTCGGAACCACGGGACGCTACATCTTTATCATTATCTTACAATAAACAGTATGGGTGCTGAATCAAATGCTAACGTTTCGTTAGAAAAAAAAATCTCATGGGCTAAAGTAACGGAAAACAACCTCGGAGGCCTGCTTTCATCTCAAGAAGCCCAACGTATATCATGAATAACAGTTGGATGGCCGCATCGGAGCCGGGGCGGTAGATCACATTACACGAACGAGTACACCCAAGTACTGACACAACCCCGCCGACTGAGCACTTGAGTTTTCTTGCATTTCTGTCCTACCTGCGCTCTGGCAACACCTAAAGCACGGCGGCAGGTCTTGAGGTGTAAAGAAGGAGAAAAAAATCTGCCTTTAACGGATGCATCTCTATACCAATCTCCAAGAAGATGGAATTAAATTATCTGTGTAAGATAATCCGAATTACTCAGTCTCCTGCATTTAGTTGTTGATCTTCAAGCGTTCATGATATGGGTAGTAAAATGGGGATGATAAAATTAAATTGGATGTGGAGTGCAGGGACTTACATTTGGGCGAGACATATACAGTGAGGTAACGTCGTCGTCCGTATATCTGGTCGAGCCATAAAGACGTATTACGAAGATACCACATCAAAGGCTAATGTACATTCAATGATGTTTTATGGAGTCTAAAGAGCACTTAACTTAAGTTGTGGGCAAACAGAAAATTGTGGAAAGGGGCAGTACTAATAGCAAACACGTGTAATAAAAACGAATCATTATTTTCTTTTTTAATTGAGACATTTCTACATGGATTCCGTTTGAAGTGCTGAAACATTGTTAATGTAAGCAAAAATTACTGTGAAAACATGCATGAATTGAATCAATGACATTGATTTCTTGAACAAGTACTGTTCATTTGAGTGACAATGCTAGCGCAATTCTCAATGGACTTGTTAAAATCGAGAGTTCAACGAAAGTTTATTATGCGTATTCATCTCTTTTTGTGTACTGTCTGTTGATTAACAGTGAAACCTGTATATAAAAAAACTGTGCGAGGGAGACAAAAAAGTGGTCGTTATGAGCAGGTGGTCTTTAAGTACAGGTCCCTGTAATACACATTTCAATGAGTAGTCTTTATAAAAGGAAACAAAAATTGTGGTCTTTCTACACAAGTGTTCGCTAAGGCAGGTTTGACTGTAATATGCTGCTATCTTTTTCCGTTCCTGTATATCAGTATAATGTCTTACATAATTTATATCTATATCTATCATATCTATCTATCTATCTATCCTATCTATCTATCTATCTATCTATCTATCCAAATATTCATCATTCTTTATAAATCTGAATCTAATGAAATGTTTGTCTATTTATCCATGTAGTATCGCAGTCTTCTTGTCGTTTTTTTTTTTTTTTTTTTTTTTTTTGTTTCCTTAACAGATTAGCAAATAGATGTTAGAGTAACAGAACAGGTAGAAGTAATAATTATGTACAAGTTATGTATCAGAGTAGATAATGAAGTATATTTTAAAAGAGGGAGGGAAGACTGGAGTTAAAAATGGCGATTAGAGAATAGAGATTATGATAACAAAGAATATTACATGTAGGGATGGTTTAAGTAAGTGTAGATATATAAAGAGAAACAACAGACATTAGCATATGATAAATGGCAATATTAGAAAAACATAATATCGAAATGTGTGTAAATAATTACGTCGCTCGGCTGGCAGAAGGGCGTTAGGAAATGCTCTTTGCAGAAGGGCGTTAGCAGTCCGGCTGGCAGAAGGTCGTTAGCAAATGCTCTAAGCAGAAAGGCGTTAACAGTAAATTGCCTCTAATTTAAAACCCATAGGCTCATTCCATATTTTCGCCTTACGTACTGATAGAAGGATCTGAAAGATCACAATACTTTGATTCCATGTGAAAATAAGCCAATGGTTGTCACGTTACAAGCAATTTATTGTTAACACCCTTCTGCCTAGAGCATTTGCTAACGACCTTCTGCCAGCCGGACTGTTAACGCCTTTCTGCTTAGAGCATTTGCTAACGCCCTTCTGCCAGTCGGGTGATTAGAATCAGACCAGAGTAAGTTTTCCTCAACAATGTTACCCAATTATGAACTTTACTTAGACCGTGAAAAAATGGTCTTCATTGTCAATATCATTCTTAAATCGTCAGATTTTTCTTTGAGAGTAGGGGTACTAATTATTGATGAAACTTCCCGAAGAAAGGAAAGAATATGTCTTTCTTCGATATATAGTTTTACGGAAATTTCTACGGAAGGCAGCACCTAAGAACGTTGAATGGTAAAAATTCTTTACCCCCAGTAATTATGTTGATTTGCTGGTATTGAGATGGTCTTCTCAGTATAAATGGCTTTCTTAGAACTTTTAGCTCGTATCTACAAAGGGCTCGTAACTTGGTTGTAATTTATCAGTTTACCCCCAGGCATTCGTTCATATCAAAGCGGACGAAAGGTATATTTTCATTGTTAAATCAATTTCATATGGCACATACATACACCGAGAAAGTTTCAATCCAATATGATTATAGAAACAACTTTTAGTTGTTTTGATTTGTAGAAACAAGTTTTAATTAAAGGACGACGATAATAATCGTGTCATCAGGCATCATATTTTCGGCACTCAGAAATTTGAGCCTAAAATTATTGTATTTTCTTAATTCAATAACCTACCATCTCAGCTGGGAAACATTCTTTTTTTTTCGAGCTTTATGTTGCATCGATATCATTGGCCAGTTTGTTAACGCTTGCCATACGCCATAATTATATGAAACGTTGTGCATTAACAAACAATAGGGTGGCAATTTATAGATCTGTTATTGATCTTCGTTGCATAACGCCACATGTCATTGCACCCACCTAATACCAGATTCTTTTTTTATCAATTACAAATGCACCCTAGACGGTATCAATATAATGTAGAGTACTCTATATTTTGTGTTCTATATTGAGAACTTCGAAGTGCCGAAAGGTCTTTGCAGTGACTGAACTATTTCAATTTCTATTTTTCCTTGACGGGTACCGTAGCATCGCGTGTTGTGTATACGCCGGTGGGTTCAGCAAAACTGTGAGGTAAACATTTTTGCTTATCACTGAAGCGTACATTCATACATATACGTTCGGGAATTGGGAAGGAGCGCCGTAATTTATTACATGAATGATGCCACAGGAATTAATGAGCGCTGGAAACGGAAGGTGGCGAAATTACACGGCTGTTTTGGCTTCGCGCCTGAGCCCGGGCACCACCGTAACCCCAGGAGTTCTCCGCACACGGCTCGGCAGCTTTAATTGAAAAGCTGCCGCCAGCCAACTCCGTGGCTATACGATATGCGACGCG
>JZLH01S0624155.1:61824-74226 GCA_001188425.1 Eucidaris tribuloides | reverse complement strand
TTCTGTATCGCAGTGCGTCTAGTACTTGAATTAATGTATGATTTTTTTTATAAAACTTGGCGTCCACTGTATGGCACGAACAAGACACTGAATGCAAATTTAATAAATCCCGTCACCGTCTTTATTATTCTTAAATGTTTCACGGCGGTTCCAGACTTTCGAAAAAGGGTAAAATATCCGAGTTTAAATTTTGGTCGAGACCGACATTAAAAGTCTATACGCGTGGTTGGACGAAAACTTAACGAGGTATCCATTGATGGCAGTGACGAATGAAACTTCATCAACCTATCTCACGTCGTCCTCACTTAACCCTAAAAAGGCGGGGTGGCGGAATTCGCCCCCTAGACGTTTTGCTCAATATGTCTGCAACGCGCAAAGCAGTTGCCACGGCGTTTAATAACCTTTTTTTCTCGAATCTCGCGCATCTTTTGAGACCGAATTTGCAACGTCCGGGTATGCTGTTCCGAAGTTACAAAACATTTTGTACTTGCATGTCACCCCCCAAATTGCTCAAAAACGTGATTTTATGTACAATTCCAATACAAATTGTGTTTTCAGCCAAAATCCATAAATGTGGGATTATTCTAATTTACTGGTTGAAATTAATTAATTTTGTCCTGTTTATGATCGCAAAGTGTCCCCGACAAATTTCATCAAAAAATAGAAAACAAAATGTTAAAAAACAAATAAATACATAAGAAATTAAAACAAAACAATGAAATACATAGGAAATCAAATTTGATTCCGGATTTGTTTGAAGTACATTTGCTAAGATCTTTACAAAAAGTGTCTAGTAACCCCCCCCCCCAACAAAAATGCATTTTTGGAGCTTTAGTTGGTGATTTACAGCTTTATTCTGATTTTACGCATAAATCAGCATAATTAATTAATATGAAATGAATTCCGGGTAATTAACTAAACTGTCTTGATGATGATTACGTGATGGGCGACGTGCGTGCCGATTTTCGAAGCGATCGCGCGGTCAACGGCCGAGATCTCGGGTGGGGAGGGGGAATCAGCCCCCCCCCCCCCCCCCCCGATATAGCATAACCAAAAAAGCCCAGCCAGATTAGGATTAGACACAGGTATTAGCCAAACAGCGAGCGTTGCACGGTTCATGCATTATGCATAATAGCTATGAGAGCGCGTTCAGCCCGTTCGCAGTACGCATGAGAATAATTATGTTTGCAATGTAACTGTAATAAGATTTCTCATGTGCTTAATTGAAAGAATGAAAAAAAAGGAGCTCAACAATGTGTGGAAATAGTGGTGCGGGACACCAATTAAGTGTGCGCCTTACGCAGTTTCTTTCAAATGAAGTACAACCAACCTTGAAGGTTAATTACTAATCCCTTTTGGACACTGTTGGACATACATCAATGCGACTACACTACAGTTTATAGACTAGGCTTCTATCCTCTGGAGAGATACGAAACAAAGTAGAAATGAAAACGTACCAGTTTGAAATTTGATATTTATTTCATGAGTAAGTCGTAGGGAGGATTAACAAGCCCCACTTTCCCTCCCTTAATTAGAATCTAGTGTAAGTTCTCAGATATAACAGCAATTTTCTGTTAAGTACGTAACACGGTGCCGGTCAGCAAGCACTCTACACAGGATGCACAACACTGTGCGCTTGCATGCCACAGAAAAAAAAAAAAACAAAGATGCGCCTATTATATGAGGAGGGGAGACGCAAGGAAGTGAGTGTAGCGGACATAGAAATAAGTGAATAAATCAATTAATGGATGAGAAATGAATACATTTGTTATATTTCTAGCGTGATCTGCTGCGGAAAGTAATACAATTATAACAAGTATAATTGTTATTAGAACATGAAGGTGTAAGCAGCGGGCGCGAGTGAACCTGGCGTAACGCGTCCATAATATGTAAGTCAACTCAACGCGCATTGGCCGGGGGCCCGCGTAGCTAAGCAGTGGACACTCATGGATATTAATGAATCCGAATCCGAATCCGAATGCCGTATCCCGACGAGAGCCCGCGTTGTACAGAGAGTGCTAGAAGCACATTCCGTCTGGAGCTAGGGTGTATGAATATTTCATGGGTACCTATTTTTTTTCAGTTGGCTAGATCTTTGAGATGAATTTTTGTTAGAATATGAATATAATTATACTAATTTTAATGAGTTACTTTTTGATTGCTCAGAGAAAACAATGGTTGTTTTGCGTCTCAAAGTGGGCCCTTCTGACAGAAAATCTACCTGCTCGCTCTGGTAGCGAGTTGCCAGCCATTTGAAAAGGGAAATGGCTGGTAACTCGCAGTAAATTATTCCACTGTAATTTTTGCGGTTTACATTAATGTTCACAGGTATTCCACGGTAAAACGCTTATTTTAAATGTTTACCGTGAGAATTACATTGAAATAAACGTACTTGTTTTTATGATTTAACGTAAAATTACGGTAATTCTTTTACAGTATACATGTATTTCTTTCTTTCTCTGTTTTCATTCTCTTTGTTTCTTTCTCCCTTTCTTTCTTTCTTTCTCTCTTTCTTTCTTTCTTTCTTTCCTTCCTTCTTTATTTCTTTCTTTCTTTCTTGTTTTCTTCTTTTTCTATATCACTTTATATTATGGTGAAAACACGTATAAAAACAACATATTTCGTGTCTGCCTCTTTTTTTAGATTCAGTTTACATATACACCGAAGCATCGGGTAGATCGCAGAATAATATGGCCATTCTAGAGAGCCCTACCGTGCAAGGTGACACCAATTATTGTTTTTCTATGTGGTACCACATGTACGGGAGCACCATGGGAAGACTTAGAGTGTACTTTCTACGCTCCAGTGGGTCTTCGTACCTATTGTTTGACGCATACGGTAACCGTGGCGACGAGTGGAAATACGCTAAATTTAACGTTCCCGTTAATTATGCTGGAAAATTTTCCCTTAGAGGCTATATAGGCTCTGGTGCATACAGCGATATGGCCGTAGATGACATCATGTATATGCCATGTTTAAAAGGTAGGTGGCGATGCATTTTCCACGACAATAAATAAGCATAATTATATCAAACAAATTATCATTTTCAAAGTCATGTTCGTTTTACAATCATGTCCAAACACACGAAGATATATTTCTTCATGTGTACTGCTTCCTTTAAAGCGAGCTGAATATCGATGTGGCAACCAATATTGAAACCCAATGTTTACAGTTTCAAACAATATCTGAGTTACATGGTCCTTCATGCTCCTAGTGTTTATCATAAAGTATAAAAAGGAAACCCTAAAAAAAATGCACTTCAAAACGATCATCAAGTGCTTTTTAAACGTTTAACTCAAAGAGCGTCAGAGCGACTATTCCTGCTTCCCTCATACGTACTGCGTTACATATTTTTTTCTCCATATTCATACGCCGATATTTGCACTGTCATAAGGGCAGATATTATGGTTTGACAAGTTTCTACACGAGGTTTATACAATGTTAAATAACATTTTTAGGTGGAATTTCTGGAAAAATACTTTTATCTTTTGTGGTCTAACTTTAAACCACTAAGCGGTAAATGGGGGGGCGGGGGATTGGATGGGGGATATATCCCACCCCTACTTTTCGCAGGCGGGTGGCGATGGCCTGTACATCATTCCCCCCCCCCTCCACTTGTCAAGATTTTTTTTTTTTTCTATTAATTAATCAATTGATAAAAATTGCTATATTGTGAGAATTTCTCCTGAACTGCCTTTGAAATGCTAAAGATCGTCCAATTTCAATTATAAACAACTCAAAAGCTCGTGGCTCGGTCGCTTTGCTTCCTCGCTTGCACTTTCCCTCAATAATTTGAACATTTCCCCCCGAAAAAAATTACTGTGTATGGCCTTGTTTTAAAGGCAGTATCCACTGTATGAAGGCATAGTTACAATCAATCATTTTGAAAATGTCTAGTTCCTCCGACTTTAACTTACATAAATTCAAAACGTTGTTTAGTACTGGCAGACAGAGACGAGCAATCTCAACTGCCCGAAATAAAGTCGTAAATTGGGAGGAGAGGGATTGGGAGGGGGGGATATCCCATCACTTTTCGGGAAGGGGGGATGATCTGTACAAATATACCCTCACTTTTCAATAAGTATTTCTGTGTTTATTCTATTATTATTAATATATATATTTTTTTAATGATAAAGATATTGTTATCTGAATATCCTGATGTTTCCGGTTCAACATCTCTCATTCATGTTCATAGCTAACTGTTTTCCATTGGTCCAAATGGGCAATACATCCATATCCCTATTTAGTGCACAGATAACGCAAAATATAGGCCTAATAAGTAATAAAACATCTTATTATCAATAAAATGTAGAAAATAAACTCAGATATTTTCACGTGAGGACACAAGGAGCCCAATTGTTTCCTTTTCAGTTAAAACAGTTGTCAATTTTTTCCATCTCTGATAAGCCTCCCTTATGACAATGACCTTTTTCACATTTTAGAGGCACCTGTTCTAATTTACCTGCCTTTTAACTGCCTTTTACATTTTACATTATAGCATCCAAAGGGTTAATAAGGTGTTAAGGTTATCCCAGTTATACCTCATCAGAAAGAGCAGACTTTACTCTTTCTGATGAGGTATAACTCGCATAACCTTAACATCTTATTAACCCTTTGGATGCTATAATGTAAAATATAGTCGAAAATCTCGGGGGTACCCCGAAAAAATATCGGGGTCACCCCCCCCCCCCCCCCAGATTTTTCATTAATTAATTGAGACAAAACGAAAGACATTCAGAGTCTGTTATTGGTGTGATATGACCTTTGGCCATAAAGCTGTCAAATAAAAAAAAAAATTCTTTAATACTTTCATACTATAAGTGCAAATTTTAAAGATGCATATTACGACAAAATCGTATTTAATGTTGTTGATCCAGGAGTATTGTTTAATCACAACTTGCTTTCCAGATTATTTCAACTGTGACTTCCAGTATGGGTATTGCGATTGGACAAATTATCCTGGCAACTTTTATTGGAGTCGGCGCTATGGCAGCACCGCCACTTCGGGTACTGGTCCAAATTCGGACCACACAACAGGACGCAGTAGTAAGAATAAAATACTATTGCAGTTTATTTTATCCCACAATAAGTTAAATCGACCATTTCATTTTTTTTTTAAGTTGATATTCATAGGAAATAAAATCCAATAAATGTAGTTTATTTTATAATTTAATGAGTTATTTAACCATTTCATGCAGTTAACATGCCATGAAAGTGTGCCAGCTTCGGGTTTTATGGAAATAAACTTGTGATAAATTGACCCTCTCCCAACTCCGAAACCGTCCACAGAAATGGACCTTTTTGTGTGACGTCACACCAGGGATATACTTTACGCAGCTCACGCGACGGCCTGCGATTAACGCACAATGTCCATAGAATGTGTGTCAGCTCCATATTCTCAAAACGGCTTAATATTGCTTGAATCGTCAATATCTGATATACATTAGACCTCTCATGTGCTAGAACATATCCTGATATCATTATTTATGTCAGTGTTGGCACAGAAATAGGGACAATATCCAAAAAAAAAATCGTGTTTAACTCCCTGGTGTGTGTGAGAGCTGTACGGCTTGAAAACAAACCTGAACTTACATGTAGAAGTTGTGTTTGAGAACAAAACTAACGTCACTTATTGTAGAGTCATGTTCCGAGGTAAAATTTCCTCAGACATAACAAAGTCTAAGTTTTATCTTCCCATTTTTACTCAAATTATATAAAATACTATATTTCTCTGCGTTTCGCTTCATTTTATTTTGTTTTCGTATTATTGCGATGCTTGTTTACTGTGTGTGTTATTCAATGGAAAGTAGTTCCGGCAGAAACGCTAACTCGGAAGCTTTGTAAACACGATCTCGTACGTTAGAATTACGGCAAAAATATCAATAATGGGCGAAGAATTAAAATAGCCTTTTATTGGAGTTTGAAGTCTGTGCATGAGGCTGATCTGAGTGCTGAAAAGGAGTGGAGTGAAGAAACTAAAAATGAGGATTTTGATGGAAGTTGGGTGGGCGATACTGGGGAAGAAGACAACAAGGGAATATACAAGGGTATGCCGCCGACGCTCCGGAACTGGAGATGACGAAGAACCGGTGCACATGCCACTGACAGCTACGCAGAGAATGCTGCATCTTGAACATTGTACCACAATGCGTGACCACGCATCGGTTTCCCGGTGATTTATTTCGTCCACTTTGTTGGATGGTCCTCCCCGGGGGTCTTCCATCTAGCCATAGTGATCTCAAATTCATGAATGTTCCAGAAACAGATCTAACTACACTTGTGTCTGCACATGTGTCTCACGATTTACAAAACTTTGTCACAAGGCGCAGGTAATGTAAAGCCACCAGCTAGCGATCTGATACCAGGCCCTCGCGTCCAGCGGCCAAGCTGCCTGGCGGCGAGCTCAGTCAGATGTTGCAGCCGAGCGGGCTGGCTGCCACAGAGCCGCATCACCGCTACAAACTGCATTACTCGCGCATGAATCGTAACCCCCGCAAAACCTGACTTTTTTCCAGCTCGTCTCGAAATTGATACGATGTTTACGGTAGACTATATAGGTCTATTCTTTGATTATATGTTAGTCATAATGATTTAATTAGTATCAACTGCCTTCTTCCATGGTGGAAAGAGGTAAAGTGTCCGGCTAATAATGTCAAAGGTGCAAATCACTGGCCGACTCAGAACACTGACGTCCCAGAATACCGCAATAAACACAGCCCTCACACCTTGGAGGTTGATGGTCTTTTCCTCTTTTTTCAGCATTTTCCCTCAAAAAATATGTAGTAGAAGATTAAGTTGGAAATAATGAGTCATAAATTGCAAACGATGTTGTATAAGGCCTACCTTTCATATTCATAAAGGAAAATAACACAGAAGTTCAGGGTTGTCTTTCCAGCTAATATGTCTGTAGCTACGTACCTGGAAGTTGCCCGCAAGTCCACGATCCCGTCCGTGACGTCACAGCTAAAGGCCGTTTTCAGACAGCAAATGACCACATTAGGCCCCGAGGTTAGAGTGATGTTTTCACTCTAAATTCGCTTTTGCGGGAGGGTTATATTGCTTGAATGACATTTAAGCTTATTGTACGGCTTATAAACTTTCTGTAGATATGTAAATCGTCATATTTTTGGTTCCTTTATAAATTTCTCCTTTAACTCTCTCTCTTAGTTTAAAAATGGGTCCAGCTATTTAATGTAAGTTTCTTGAATTCTGCTTGGTTAAAAGTATGTCACATGATTAAACATAAACACACTGTTCTGTGAGTCTGGGACACAGTAGTTCACAGGCATAGGATAGTACTTTCATGGGCATGGGATAGTCTAGTCGAAGCATAGGATAGTACTTTCATAGGTATGGGACAGTTCATTTAAGCATGGGATAGTTAAACCGAAGGCCGGATAAGTCGTGTGTAGAAACACATGTACCGTACGTTATTTTTTTTCCGTGCGCGTGAAGATATTATAGCGTGCTACACCCGTATGGAAGTCTAGCAAAGTTTCAGATTAAAACTGGGTTACGTTCGTCCAGTTTGAGTTATGATTACATAAAAAAATGAGGATTAAATTAGCGTTTTATGGCTTTATAAAATTAGTACTCGACTAACTAGAGTATACGTTTATGGAATTGTATCCCTATCCGTACCGCAAATAAAAATATCGCGCAGCTGTATGCTGTGCAACAAACACGTACTGTAGGGTATTTTTTTTTTTTACTTTGTGTAGTTTCCCTGTTAATTAGATGCGGGATATAAAGCAAATATGTCCTGTCCTGAGATTATGAAATGTACAGCATGCACTTGTGGAACAAGATGCATTTTTGTGGCCGTTTGATTCCTCGCGAATATATATATATATATATATATATATATATATATATATATATAAACGCATGAACAGATGGTGCAAAATAAATATTATTCTATGATGTAAAGAGTTATGAATATGTATCCATCAAAAAAAGTTCTTGAATGTTTCAAGGAGGATGAGTCAGCAAGGTCTGCTAGTAGACTGTTCCCATCTACGGGCAGTTCTGAGGAGAAATTGATGAGGCATACACCTGACTGGTACTTATAATAGAGTGTTAAGGTGGGGATACATGTGAAAAAAAATACTGATTCCACTGATTTATGCCAGTCGATTTTCGCAAGATTATCGGATGCGATAGCATGATCAGACAGTTTTGGAGACCAGCAATTGACGATTATTATAGCTTAGTCAACATATCATTATGAAAGAAAATGAAACAGGCTGTATCTTCACCAATTTGTGGGTCTTTTTTTCTGCGGACACTCCGTATTTCTTGACCGGTTTATTTCGTATTGAATATTGTATATACTTGCAATTTCAGATTCCTATTATATATATACGGAAGCAATGGACGTTCGTCAGAATCACGTGGCAATTCTGCAGAGTCCTTTCGTTAACGGAGAAGACAGACAAATGCGTGTCTATGTGGTCCACACTGTACGGTAGTACCATGGGAACCCTGCAGCTGCACTACGAACTATTGACCGGATCGTCTTACTCCTTGTTCTCGGCATCTGGTAACCATGGCAATCAGTGGAAATACATGGAAGCGCGAAGATTCCCGCTGAAGGTCCTGGAAAGTTCTTTTGAAGGGTTACATTGGTTCCGGCGATTCTAGTGATATGGCTGTGGATGACATTGTGTACACAACATGTTACTAACAGTAAATGCGGGCACTGGTTATGTTTCATTGGGATGGGTGAAAATAACAAGACGTGGAAACAAAAAGATATATTTGTATCCATTAACTGTTACAGTACATTTAGAAGAAGCGTTTCTTTGGTGACACTCAAAAATGCAAAGAGTGATTAGGCCTATTTGATATGATAATATTCTCACTGAAGTCGTTAACGTATTATACTCGATACATGTATATATTAAGTATAGGTGAAGGCCAATCAGGTGTAAAGTGTTATGGTATTACATTATCATGCAGTTTTGTTTCGCTTGTGATTTCAAATATTACAGTGTCACGGACGACTGGTTAAGATGGCAGAAGACGAGGTCAAGAACGATATGTAGCAAAAGAAAGAAGGAAACATGCTCACTCAGGGAGCTGCGCTTAGAGTTGAAGATTCTTATGACATTTAGGTTATCACGCGTCTTATGCCAGCCAGTCTTTTGCTTGGTTAAGGTTTAATGTTTTTGTGCCTAAGGTGAGTTTTTGGCGGTGATCGGAGTTGTCATCATCATCGCAAACTGTTATGGAATTCAAGTTCAAACCACTTTGTTATGTGTACATTAGATTAATCTGATGTGCGATTTCGAGACTGATTGTGTGGATGGACCCAATCATCTAGTGATCAGTTTGGACTGGACTCGTGACCGCAGCGGAACTAGTTACCTCGAATACCGGCCCATCTTATGACCACACAAATGGAGATTATTGTAAGATACGCTTGATTACCTTCCTTCTATAATAAACATTAAACATTTCACTTGTTCGTACTTTATTTAATGCTAATTTTTTACGTGTAATTGTAATAATGGTTCAATGAATGCCAAAATTAAAGTGTGGAATTTACAAACGATACTGGTTGTTCCACGTTTACGCACAGGGCGTCAGCTCAGACAAACGAATATTATATTGAAAATTCCATGTATTGTGTAGTAAGAAACTATTTACTGATTATTTAAGATAGTGGATTGCAGAAGCCTCAGGTCAATCCATTGTCAAGTGATGCCTGCTTTAAATAGCGGTAATAAAATATTTTCAAGGCAAACACATACAAAATTAAAGAATTATGCAAAATTATATCCGAAACGAATTTTTAATCAGTGGATGTTTGATTCTTTAGGTGGAGTTTTTTTTTATTCAAAGAAACTATACTACTAGTAAACACAGTGAAGACTACGAGGAATTGGCTTGTGCAAAACGTGTTTTCGTCTTTCATCATGATTGTTTGGTACTAAATTGGTGTGTTGTGATTTCATTTGATTTTAGATTCATATTACATGTATATCGAGCAATCGGGCCGTTCGGGCGAATCAAATGGCTATCCTGAGAGTCCTACGGTGCGCGGAGATACCAACTACTGCTTTTCTATGTGGTACCACATGTACGGCAGCAACATGGGAACACTTAGAGTATCCTTTCAAACGCTCCAGTGGGTCTTTGTATTCCTTATTCTACGCCTCTCGGTAACAAGGGGTAACTACTGGAAGCACACTGAAGTTAGAGGTGAGAGTTAATGACATCGGACGGCTTTTCGATAAGAGGCTACGTGGGCTCAGGTGTTTACAGCGATGTGGCCATTGATGATGTTTCTTACGCCCGGTGCACTAATGTAATTGTCGTCAAGAAAATGTTGAAATACTTTAAAAATATAAGGAATTAAAACAAGAACTTTTTAAGGCCATGTCGGTTAAAATCTGAAGATTAAAAAGCCCCTTCCCTTCCTTTTCGCCTCAAAGATGTACTGGCGTAAACCGTGTTCATTTATTTGTTTATATATTAATTTTATAATACATAATAACGAACAAAACTGTCCTAGAATTACTTCTCTCACATGTTAAAAAGTTAAAGCTCCATAACGCCCATTTGGTCTTACATGAAGCAGAGACAGTCTGTAACTCAGCGTGAACTATACGCGCCGTGTAAGGCATATTTTATCAATGATATTGTCATTTTACCTCAGGCCTTATAAACGAACGATTACCAATTTGCAGGAAAAATTCAAAATATTCAATCCAATGCCAATCTTTTGGA
Source organism: Eucidaris tribuloides (assembly GCA_001188425.1). Taxonomy (NCBI): domain Eukaryota; kingdom Metazoa; phylum Echinodermata; class Echinoidea; order Cidaroida; family Cidaridae; genus Eucidaris; species Eucidaris tribuloides. The sequence continues at coordinate 63,492 of JZLH01S0624155.1, read as the reverse complement.
ATATTTTGTGCACAAGAATGACGAAATAATCCATCGAAAATAACGAAACAAAAAAACCTTTCATAAACAACTTTTCAGTGGTTGTATTGTCAATGTAAAGTCATTTGTCTCTCCATAATTTTGACACTAAAATAGTGAAATATATCCTCTTTTCAGTTAGTGACCTTTGATCCATTTTTAAACTATTCCAGTCAAGTTTTAAGCAAAAAAAAATGTCGCATGTACTACTGACGAGATGGCAATTTCGGCGCAATATGCGGGGTAGAAATTCACGCTTATTGATTGGCCGGTTGCATGTGTTGTCTTGACAGACGCGCCAATATTTGGCAATGCACTCGTTGCATTCACGCGCTGAGTGGTCGCAATCGTGATAGGGTTTATCGAACCCGAACTGACAGAAAAACTATGCCTGATTTCATGCTTAAAGTGCTACCGTTTCTTTTGACAAAATAAATATCATTGTTACATGTACTTCGAGCCGAAAATGTCTAATTTGAGAAACCGTCCGAAGATTTTTTTGTATATAATGCTCCAGTAATATTTAACAGGCCATTAAGTGTGCTAACCACCCTCCAAAATGGCGGAAAATGACACAATCCGCAATTGGAAATGCGAAGTTTTTAAGTCAAAATTACTACCGTTTCCTTTATTAGAATAATAGTGAATTTGGTATCGTCTAAGCAAAAATATTTGACTTTCAAAAACTGTCCGAAGATTTTTTGAGAAACGTTCCCTATTTTAAGTAATCGCAGTACTTTTATCAGAAAGAGCTGTTCATTTCCCGTGTAAAAGGGATTCGCCTGCGCACGTACTGAGCAGATGCGCGTGACTTTTTAATATAAAAAAAAAAATCAAGCAAAACTGTAAATATTCTTATGTTTTTTTATTTCAAATTGTGTCAATTCGAGTAAAATGGACATTTTGTAAATAGACCTTTTTGAAAAGTTTAACCATTTGAAGGTTGTTTAAAAGTGGGCGAGGACACACACAATCCGGAACTACTCATATATTTGACCGTGTTTGTTACCGAATGCAACTTTTTTCAGGCCTAATGATTAAAATTTGAATAGTGCACAATGCACTAGCTGTCTTGTAGTTCTGGCGTGCCACGTTCATTCAGCAAGCACCACTTCTTATCCGCAGAAGCGGATCTAGAGGGGGGGTTGGGGGGTTGCAACCCCCCCCCCCAAAAAAAAAAAAAAAAAAAAAAATCCGGGGACCATTTTTTTAAATCTTATCTTTTTTTTAAACTTTTCGATGCAAGAAAACGCCATTTTCACACACTGATTTTCAAAAATTTTCCTACTGTGGGAGGGGGACACCCCCTCCCACACCCTCCCCCCTCCTCGGTCGCTCGCTTGGACTCGTCGCTACGCTCCCTCGCACTACACCCTAACCCCCCCTTTTATAAAAAGCTGGATCCGCACCTGATCCGTATATTAACTTATGAATACTAGAGTGCATGGAACTCCGTACATATGTTTTGTCGTGTAGCAAACCACATATCGCACACATTTGTAAATTTAGTTAAGAAATTTCATATTATCAACCATGAACAAGACATTTATCCAGTGCAATTAGCGGAATATAGACGAGATTTTGCGTAGGCTAAAAATTAAATTTAACGTCTAAGGGTCAATATGATGATAAAAATGTATGAATCTGTAG
>JZLH01S0624155.1:38378-61799 GCA_001188425.1 Eucidaris tribuloides | reverse complement strand
GGGCATCGGAAGGATGCGGCCCTTCTGGAAGATGCTGCAAAGGTATATACAAAATACACTGCAAAAACTGGGGTGTTAGATTTAACACCCATGGTGTTGTACGATATATATATATATATATATATATATATATATATATATATATAAACGCATGAACAGATGGTGCAATAAATATTATTCTATGATGTAAAGAGTTATGAATATGTATCCATCAAAAAAAGTTCTTGAATGTTTCAAGGAAGGATGAGTCAGCAAGGTCTGCTAGTAGACTGTTCCCATCTACGGCAGTTCTGAGGAGAAATTGATGAGGCATACACCTGACTGGTACTTATAATAGAGTGTTAAGGTGGGATACATGTGAAAAAAAATACTGATTCACTGATTTATGCCAGTCGATTTTCGCAAGATTATCGGATGCGATAGCATGATCAGACAGTTTTGGAGACCAGCAATTGACGATTATTATAGCTTAGTCAACATATCATTATGAAAGAAAATGAAACAGGCTGTATCTTCACCAATTTGTGGGTCTTTTTTTCTGGGGACACTCCGTATTTCTTGACCGGTTTATTTTCGTATTGAATATTGTATATACTTGCAATTTCAGATTCCTATTATATATATACGGAAGCAACTGGACGTTCTCAGAATCACGTGGCAATTCTGCAGAGTCCTTTCGTTAACGGAGACACAGACAAATGCGTGTCTATGTGGTACCACATGTACGGTAGTACCATGGGAACCCTGCAGCTGCACTACGAACTGTTGACCGGATCGTCTTACTCCTTGTTCTCGGCATCTGGTAACCATGGCAATCAGTGGAAATACATGGAAGCGAAGATTCCCGCTGAAGGTCCTGGAAAGTTTCTTTTGAAGGGTTACATTGGTTCCGGCGATTCTAGTGATATGGCTGTGGATGACATTGTGTACACAACATGTACTAACGGTAAATGCGGGCACTGGTTATGTTCATTGGGATGGGTGAAAATAACAAGACGTGGAAACAAAAAGAATATTTGTATCCATTAACTGTTACAGTACATTTAGAAGAAGCGTTCTTTGGTGGACACTCAAAAATGCAAAGAGTGATTAGGCCTATTTGATATGATAATATTCTCACTGAAGTCGTTAACGTATATACTCGATACATGTATATATTAAGTATAGGTGAAGGCCAATCAGGTGTAAAGTGTTATGGTATTACATTATCATGCAGTTTTGTTTCGCTTGTGATTTCAAATATTACAGTGTCACGGACGACTGGTTAAGAATGGCAGAAGACGAGGTCAAGAACGATATGTAGCAAAGAAAGAAGGAAACATGCTCACTCAGGGAGCTGCGCTTAGAGTTGAAGATTCTTATGACATTTAGGTTATCACGCGTCTTATGCCAGCCAGTCTTTTGCTTGGTTAAGGTTTAATGTTTTTGTGCCTAAGGTGAGTTTTTGGCTTGATCGAGTTGTCATCATCATCGCTAAACTGTTATGGAATCAAGTTCAAACCACTTTGTTATGTGTACATTAGATAATCTGATGTGCGATTTCGAGACTGACTTGTGTGGATGGACCCAATCATCTAGTGATCAGTTTGACTGGACTCGTGACCGCAGCGGAACTAGTACCTCGAATACCGGCCCATCTTATGACCACACAAATGGAGATTATTGTAAGATACGCTTGATTACCTTCCTTCTATAATAAAACATTAAACATTTCACTTGTTCGTACTTTATTTAATGCTAATTTTTTACGTGTATTGTAATAATGGTTCAATGAATGCCAAATTAAAGTGTGAATTTACAAACGATACTGGTTGTTCCACGTTTACGCACAGGGCGTCAGCTCAGACAAACGAATATTATATTGAAAATTCCATGATAATTGTGTAGTAAGAAACTATTTACTGATTATTTAAGATAGTGGATTGCAGAAGCCTCAGGTCAATCCATTGTCAAGTGATGCCTGCTTTAAATACGGTATTAAAATATTTTCAAGGCAAACACATACAAAATTAAAGAATTATGCAAAATTATATCCGAAACGAATTTTTAATCAGTGGATGTTTGATTCTTTAGGTGGAGTTTTTTTTTATTCAAAGAAACTATACTACTAGTAAACACAGTGAAGACTACGAGGAATTGGCTTGTGCAAAACGTGTTTTCGTCTTTCATCATGATTGTTTGGTACTAAATTGGTGTGGTTGTGATTTCATTTGATTTTAGATTCATATTACATGTATATCGAGCAATCGGGCCGTTCGGCGAATCAAATGGCTATCCTTGAGAGTCCTACGGTGCGCGGAGATACCAACTACTGCTTTTCTATGTGGTACCACATGTACGGCAGCAACATGGGAACACTTAGAGTATACTTTCAACGCTCCAGTGGGTCTTTGTATTCCTTATTCTACGCCTCTGGTAACAAGGGTAACTACTGGAAGCACACTGAAGTTAGAGTGAGAGTTAATGACATCGGACGGTTTTCGATAAGAGGCTACGTGGGCTCAGGTGTTTACAGCGATGTGGCCATTGATGATGTTTCTTACGCCCGGTGCACTAATGGTAATTGTCGTCAAGAAAATGTTGAAAATACTTTAAGAATATAAGGAATTAAAACAAGAACTTTTTAAGGCCATGTCGGTAAAATCTGAAGATTAAAAAGCCCCTTCCCTTCCTTTTCGCCTCAAAGATGTACTGGCGTAACCGTGTTCATTTATTTTGTTTATATATTAATTTTATAATACATAATAACGAACAAAACTGTCCTAGAATTACTTCTTCTCACATATTAAAAAGTTAAGCTCCATAACGCCCATTTGGTCTTACATGAAGCAGAGACAGTCTGTAACTCAGCGTGAACTATACGCGCCGTGTAAGGCATATTTTATCAATGATATTGTCATTTTACCTCAGGCTTTATAAACGAACGATGTACCAATTTGCAGGAAAAAATTCAAAATATTCAATCCAATGCCAATCTTTGGAATATTTTGTGCACAGAATGACGAAATAATCCATCGAAAATAACGAAACAAAAAACCTTTCATAAACAACTTTTCAGTGGTTGTATTGTCAATGTAAAGTCATTTGTCTCTCCATAATTTTGACACTAAAATAAAGTGAAATATATCCTCTTTTCAGTTAGTGACCTTTGATTCCATTTTTAAACATATTCCAGTCAAGTTTTAAGCAAAAAAAAATGTCGGCATGTACTACTGACGAGATGGCAATTTCGGCGCAATTATGGGGGTAGAAATTCACGCTTACTGATTGGCCGGTTGCATGTGTTGTCTTGACAGACGCGCCAATTTGGCCAATGGCACTCGTTGCATTCACGCGCTGAGTGGTCGCAATACGTGATAGGGTTATCGAACCCGAACTGACAAGAAAACTATGCCTGATTTCATGCTTAAAGTGCTACCGTTTCCTTTTGACAAATAAATATCATTGTTACATGTACTTCGAGCTGAAAATGTCTAATTTGAGAAACCGTCCGAAGATTTTTTTGTATATAATGCTCCAGTAATATTTAACAGGCCATTAAGTGTGCTAACCACCCTCCAAAATGGGGAAAATGACACAATCCGCAATGGAAATGGAAGTTTTTAAGTCAAAATTACTACCGTTTCCTTTATTAGAATAATAGTGAATTTGGTATCGTCTTAAGCAAAAAATTTTGAACTTTCAAAAACTGTCCGAAGATTTTTGAGAAACGTTCCCTATTTTAAGTAATCGCAGTACTTTTATCAGAAAGAGCTGTTCATTTCCCGTGTTAAAAGGGATTCGCTGCCACGTACTGAGCAGATGCGCGTGACTTTTTAATATAAAAAAAATCAAGCAAAACTGTAAATATTTCTTATGTTTTTTATTTCAAATTGTGTCAATTCGAGTAAAATGGACATTTGTAAAATAGACCTTTTTGAAAAGTTTAACCATTTGAAGGTTGTTTAAAAGTGGGCGAGGAACACACAAATCCGGAACTACCTCATATATTTGGCCGTGTTTGTTACGCGAATGCAACTTTTTTCAGGCCTAATGATTAAAATTTGAATAGTGCACAATGCACTAGCTGTCTTGTAGTCTGCGTGCCACGTTCATTCCAGCAACAACACTTTATTATCCGCAGAAGCGGATCTAGAGGGGGGGGGTTTGGGGGGGTTGCAACCCCCCCCCCCCCAAAAAAAAAAAAAAAAAAATCCGGGGACCATTTTTTTAAATCTTATCTTTTTTTTAAACTTTTAGATGCAAGAAAACGCCATTTTCACACACGGATTTTCAAAAAAATTTTCGCCTCTGTGGGAGGGGGACACCCCCTCCCACACCCTCCCCCCTCCTCGCTCCGCTCGCTTGGACTCGGTCGCTACGCTCCCTCGCACCAGCCTACCCCCCCCCTTTATTTAAAAAGCTGGATCCGCCCTGATCCGTATATTAATCTATGAATACTAGAGTGCATAGGAACTCCGTACATATGATTTTGTCGTGTAGCAAACACACATATCGCACACATTTGTAATTTGTTAAGAAATTTCATATTATCAACCATGACAAGCATTTATCCAGTGCAATTAGCGGAATATAGACGAGATTTTGCGTAGGCTAAAATTAAATTTAACGTCTAAGGGTCAATATGATGATAAAAATGTATAAATCTGTATAAACCCTATATATTTATCTTTTTGCTACTCCTGGAAAGTTTTAAAGATACGATTGAGTACTTGCAGGGCAACATGAGTTTAATATTAGCTGCTTTCAAACCTTCTGTGAAAGATGTTATTTTGAAAATGAAGCTATAGTACAGGAGAGAGTAGTGGAAAACGATCTAACACTGCGTTTTTGTCAAAACCTCTGCATAAATCCCCACTGCTGACAAAGTAGTAACACAGAATTTAATATGTGGGACAATGTTAATTGTTGACATACACACTGTAGCAACTGAGGAGAACTTCGATGGAGATTTCACCAATTCAAACTGCCATTGTCTCAACTTTTTTGGCACATTAAATGAATTAGTCCCACAATATTATGCAAATGTAATACTTTCACTTGGAAATCAATGAATTGTGGAGTCTTGGTTAAAAATGTTCCATCATCAACCGGTTCAGTGTATTTCTTTAAATAACATTTTTTTTATTTCACATGTATTTTGTGAATATCTAGTGACTAAATAAAACGTATTTATGAAACCTGAACCTTAATACCAATTTCCTTAATACAATTCCACTTTCATAAAAGTCCGGGGGAACATCCCTAACGTGATGGATGGTAAAACAGGGAAATTAATAGCCGTTTGTAGATCAGACGCTGTTATTTCCTCCATTTATTAGGAGTATGATTATATTCTGCACCTGTTACGGAGTACACGAACGTACTGGAAATTGTTACAATGGATTTCTTTTATGATACTCTCTACCAATACATTTTACACATAGGCCTACACACAAACAAAAATGAATTTCTGTTCGCGTGGAAATACCCTTCACTAAACGTGTAGTTTGCCATGCAAGCGCTATAAATCAAAACATTTACTAAAGCAATAAACGTACGTTTTTGTTTTGTTTTTTCATGTTCTATTCACTTTGTGAAGATAACAAGTAGTTTATTCTGAATTCTTATTTTTCACCAACAGATTACTTAGATTGTGATTTCCAGTCTGGATTTTGTGGTTGGACGCAGTCAACTAGCGGCGATCACTTTGACTGGACTCGTCGCTATGGTAGCACTTCTACTTCCAATACCGGACCGCCTTCTGATCATTCAACCGGAAACAGCAGTAATTATCCCTATTTTTTTCTTTACATCAACACAAAGAAATCGCAGACTGCCTTTTTTTTATCCTGAACCATTGTTGTTGTTGTTCATATGTATTTAATACTGTACAATGATTTGCCCACGCATTCATGAAAGATGGTGAGATTGAGACTTTCGAATTTTTCACACATTTTTTTAATGGAAGCAGTTTAGATCTAGTTTGGGGCTGGTGTTGGTAATAACAGTCTGTCGGATTTTTTTTTATCTTATATTGTTGTTTTGCTTGATATTTTGTTTTGCTTTTTTTTTGTATTTTTTTGTCTGTTTGTTTTTTGGAGGGGGGAGGGCTTCAAATCATATTTTGTGATGTATAAAGTTTTGTTGTAATTTTTTTTTTGCACTAGATTCATATTACATCTACATCGAGTCATCTAGTCGTTCTTCAGGTCAACGTGCCTACTTAGAAAGCCCTGTAGTGCACGGGGACACCAACTTCTGTTATTCGATGTGGTACCATATGTATGGCAGCACCATGGGAACCCTAAGAGTATATTTCGTTACCAACAGCGGGTCTTCGTATTCAGTATTCTACGCATCTGGTAACAAGGGCAACCAGTGGCTAAATACTAAAGTACGGCTTTCGATTAATGACCTGGGTCGATTTTCTTTGAGAGGCTACGTAGGCTCCGGCGCTTACAGCGACATAGCCGTCGATGATATGAAGTATTCCTCGTGCAATAACGGTGAGTTGGTACACTGTAATGCTCGCTTCTTGAGGAGAGGGCCTATAGGTGGTTCGATCAAAAAACTGCAATATGACAGTTCACATTACGCGCAAAAGCAGTAACTGTCGTAGATCAGTATTGTTACTGCAGGGGAATATACGCAAGGACAAACAATGGCTTAACACGCGACGATGCAAAGATTGGCAGTAACCTCACTTTTGCGTAGTTGTTAACTCTTATTTACTACTGTCATTGGTTTCCTTTCTTCAGCGCTGTAACTACGGTAGTTATATTATAATCTCTAAACAATATGGTACCATACGCGTGTTAAACATAAAATCACTAAATGACACTGAACTTTTGCAATGATGATTTCTATTTTTCTGCAAGCTATTGCTTGTGATTTGCACTTATACTTTCTACATTGCATTTTTTTTTATAAAGCTTTATGACATTCGTTTTTATTTTTTGGTTTCATTTTTTTTTTAGATTTCTTAAAATGTGACTTTGATCAAGATTTGTGTGGATGGACTCAATCAACTAGTGATCAGTTTGACTGGACCCGTACTATTGGGAGTACAAGTACTTCGAATACTGGTCCACCATTCGACCACACCACAGGATGTAAGAAAGTACAGATATAATATTTTTAGAGTATTATGCTTCACAATTTTTTGACATGTCAGATGTTGACTTGGTGAAAGGATATTATATTACATTAAAAAGGAGAATGTATTAACGATATTAAGCGTACTACATGATAATGTAAAATCTTTCATCTGAGTCCAAATTTTGTTGGTTTCCATGTGAAAGCATAATTACATATGCATTATAATTTGGGAACAAATCCTACAAATAAAATAATTAGTTGCAGGATTGGCCATCTAGGTATGTTAAAGGTAAATGACATGATAGGGGGTAGTCGTAAACTTGGGCTGAAACTACTCTAGAATCAAGTCAACTATGCAAGGATTCTCCTGTGAAAATCTTATAGTCAAACGTTGACTCATTCTAAAATAAACAATGTCAATATTACTCGTAGCACGGAAACCTACTGTGTGGCTCTCTATGGGGCTCATTTCTATCGTCCCCGGATAAAATTAAGATACTCCTATGTTTATTCTTGATTCTCCTTAAGTAAACAAATTACAGACAAATCCTCCCTGGTGGGAGATACACTCCTGCTAGTGTATAGTTGGTATATATTTCGACTCATTTGGTTCTTGAGACATTTTCAAGTGTTCCCAATCATGTCACTAACCTCTGGCCGCAGCTTTACAATATTCACAATAAGCATGGTCCCACAGATAGATTCTGTTGTTGTACTTTGATTTATGTATATGTTGTGTTAAAAATGAAGTGTTGTATTTCAACTACTCCCCTCTTCTTGCGAGTACTCAATCTTATCTTGAAATGCACATCATATAACAAGCTGGTGCATTCTTTAAATGTTGTACACTACATTTGGGTGCACTTAACAGTTATTAGTATTGTGAGTACTGATAATCTTGTTAAAATCGTATATTGGAGTAAAATAAATTAATTCATAGTCGGATCAAAATTGTAATTAACCATTAGCAAATATTATTTTGCTTTTATGAAAGTAAGAACATTTCTCAAAGTATTGTTATGAGTCCGCTGTTAATTATTAAAAAGTAGGCGCAATACGTATGGTCACAATTGCTGAAGACGGGTGACTTTTTCACACACCGAACGCATCGTTTCTTCAACTGAGGTGAGATTAAAAAACGTAACATGTTATTAATATAACAGTAACAATTTCCTCTATTCAACAGATTCTTACTACATATACACTGAACAGTCCGGCCGTTCATCAGGGAACGTCGCCATTCTTGAGAGCCCCGAAATCGTCGGAGACCACGACAACTGCTTTTCAATGTGGTATCACATGTATGGCAGCTACATGGGATCAATCAAAGTATATTTTCAGCTTTCATCGGGAGCGTCATATCTAATGTTCTACGCAACTGGCAACCAAGGACACGAATGGAAACATGCTGAAGTGAGAATTCCAGTAGAAGGTTCTGGAAAGTTTCTTTTGAAAGGGTATATTGGTTCCGGTGTATATAGCGATCTGGCGGTAGATGATGTCTTGTATACCACATGCAATGGTAAATATACCTCCGTTTTGTTAGACCTTTGTTCCTCACTAAAACATGGCGTGGAGGGACAAGCATATTGATTGACCCCCCCCCCAATAGTTTTGAGAAATGCAGTGCAAAGCACTACGCAATCATTAAATTTGACATAAATAATAATAATAATGAAGGGCATTACATTGCGCAGATACTATAATAATACTGGCGTACAATATAATTATTACATTACTTAACATTAACAATTTTCATTTTCGCGCGGATAATTGTTAACATTTCTTTTACGTTTTCCCCTCCCCCATCCGACAAATAGATCAATACCCTTGTTTGATATTGATCCAATGATCTGGGAGTAATGTATGAAATCGTGTGAGACTGCGTTTATGCATATAATACCATACCATAAACCCAACTTTTACTTTAACTATATTTCAAAAGTAGTGGGTTATCAATTCTGTTTTTTATTTGTATCTGAATAGAGCTGGAATTAGACTGCGATTTCGAAAACGACTTGTGTAGCTGGCAGCAATCTTCGTTGGATGATTTTGACTGGATAAGGAAGTCTGGACCTACACCTTCATCTTCAACTGGGCCCCCAAATGATCACACCCATCAAAATAGTGGTAAGCAAAAGAAGGCTGATTAAGCATTTTTATAATACCCTGTTTATTTGCTTGTTATCATAAGCTTTCCTTAAAAAGCTGAAAATAATTTTGTTTGTATGAATATGTATATTTTTGGGGCTCCCTTAAACCACAGTGTATTTTGTATGATTGGCTGGTGCAGATTGCATCGTTTTGAAACTTAATTAATGAATCCTGAAATATCTGGTGTATTTTGAGTAGATGTAATTGCCTTCTTTCCGTTATGCCACTAAAGCCAGGATGAGCACTGAGACAGTTGCTACTGTCGAGATTCCACTGTCTTCAGCATTCTACCATGCAGAACAAAAATAATCTTTGAATACACTGATACTAAATATCCGTTGTTGTGTGATGTATAAATTTAATGCATCACAGACTGCAACAAGAAAATGAGTACCACCCACTACAATGACGCTAATATTCCCAATTGGGCATTAGTGACCTAAAAAGGGCTTCGTTCTACTCAACTCCCATTACTTTCTTGTGATATAATCATAAACAAGAGTTCACCCCCCCCCCTCAAAAAAAGTCATAGATAAATGAATAAAGGTGCATCGCTATTTGCCATTGCGTGTCCTCTCTTACGCTACCCTTATCTTGTAAAACACCGTACAACATCCCAACTTCAATGACGACAATGAAATGATACACAGGAATATAACATTCACCCAGAAACTACCGCCTAATTATTAAGGGCTTTATTTATTTTGACGGTTACCCATAATTTTCTGCCATCCATATAATTTACTCGTTCCTATCTGATTCCTTAAACTGCATAGCTGGATACTACATGTATATTGAGGCTTCCTCGCAATCGTTTGGCGAAAGAGCATCTTTGCTAAGCCCAGTTTTGATTCCTTCAAGTGGTCCTTCCAACTGCTTTCGCTTCTGGTATCATATGTACGGCTCGACTACGGGATCGCTAAACGTGTACTTCCAACCAACGTTACCAAGTCGTACTTCAAAACTGATTTGGTCAAGATACGGAAACCAGCAGAATAACTGGCTTGTAGCCGAGGTTGAGGTAAACGTAAATGAAGCTGGACAACTCGTCGTAGAGGCTATGGAGGAAAATGGTGTCGCCGGTGATATTGCCATCGACGATTTCCATTATGGACCGTGTAGTACAGGTTTGTATCTAGCATTATACGATATTGAATCAATCAATTATTCAATAAAAGTGAATGAATAAATAACTTAATAAATATATAATGATACAAGATAAATATATGGGTTTTCTTACAAAGGTGCGTAATAGGAATCAATATGCATTCAGCCAAGCACTAGTTTTCGGCAACAAATGCCCTATATTGTGATATTTAAATGTAATGCTTGAAATTTGCCATCGTAGATTTGTGATTGTATCACAAACGGGTACCAATGTAATAATTGCACATGCATAATTTTTACCGATCAGACTTTATTGTCAATCTTCCACAAAGTATTGTATTGTCACCCCAGATATCAAATGCAATTTAACACCCACTGAAAATTCTCACATTGCGCATTACGTAGCGCCATCATACGGCATACCCTAACAGGGCTATTTGACGCGTTCAATTTTCGGTAAAAGTAGACAGCCAGAACCGATTCTCCACATGCGATGCCTCTTATGTTCCGACTCTACGTGGTCGCAAGCTTCTAATGGTTTGTATTGTCCTTCAGCTTGGGCTGGCAAATAATGCAATTCCTCTCATTATCTTTATCTTTCCTGAACATGGAATGCCCCGTTGTGTTGGGAAAGTTTTCAGTTCATTAACACGCATTGCCCGAAATCCACCATGCATGTCGACGTGGAAGTTGGAAATCTGGCATCTCCGGGTTAGACGTTGGTGGCTTAACGTATTGCTAAACTGTTTATAGTGAGGGATTATCATGTTTAAATTAAGGGAGAACATTTAGCAGTATGTGCATTACCTATGAGAAATGTCGGGGGTCCCCCAACCCCTGCCACCGACAATATACAGTATATATATTTTTAGGTAAGTAAGAGAAAAAATGGGAGAGTTTCACAGGAAGTAATTTTCTGGGCATTGATAGACATAATGCGTATATAGGTGTATCCAAAAACAGTACACAAATTTCATTTCTTATTATTTACCAAAACTATACCTTGGATATAAAAACTCAGGGTTTATGTTCTTGTTTTATTTTTCAGCTACGGCTCTTGAATGCAATGGGACCGCGATGACGATCGTACTGAATAAAGTACGACTTGGAATATCGTCTCCTTCAGAAGTGACTTTCCGTGACACCAGTTGCCGTGGTTATAATTACGACGCGGAGCAAATCGCCATATCAACTTCCTTTGACGATTGTGGAACATCCGTATCGGTAAGAAACGAGATGCACCAGTAAATTGAGGAAAACAAAATCTGCATCGGAGAAAAGTACATCACTCACTGTCTGTTCATCACAGAGTGTTATTATTTCTACCCTATTAATGAAGTGGGACTGTTTAACATAACAGGCGTACTATTTTCTGTAATGAACGTTTTGTGTTTTATTTAATTTTATTTTTTCGGGAAGGTGTCGTAATTTGTTAGTGATCTTTATGGTATCCATCCTACAGAAGACCGATATTAATGGATATTTAAGAGGGTTTCAGTTTACAAATTAAATTTTAATGTTTTACATTATTTTCATGAACCCTGAAGTAATAAAGATTAAATTTAATTCAAAATTAGAAGAAAAAAAATGTTACTTTTGTATTACTACATTTTCTGGGGGTGCTGTAGAGCCCCTAGTACCCCCCCCCCCTCGTTGTTTGGGGCCTGTCAGGAACTTCAAACTCATGTTTCCTAGCCTAATTACGAGAATTGACTTGAATGTAGTTTTATTCCCTCTGTTTGCTTGGGGATAGACAGCTAAAACTGCACAGGGACCCTTCCAAGGGAGTGTAAGCTATTGAGACTATGATCCTCCCTTTTAATTCAATTTTTCAACAGGGTGTTGTGCTCCTCTCCCAAAAAGTCGGAGAAGTTGCATCACCCACAGAACCGCTCCCACGACTACACCCCCCCCCTCCTCCTAAGGCCTGTGCAGGAAATCAAACTTACTGTTTCTTGTTTAATCTTAATACAACATTGACTTGAATTTAATTTATCTTCCATATTTGCTTCAGGATAGAAAACAAAAGATATTGAGGACCTCTTTTTTAGGTTGGGAAAGCTATTTTCCTGCGTTCAAGGGGGAAGTAAGGCAGGATCAATCAATATATGAGTAATTGACCAATTCATCGGTTTGTTTTATTTTCATGTTGAACATTCAGGCAGGGAGTACGACCTTTGTGTTCTCGAACCAAGTGACGATCACTGAATCTGGTGTCATAACAGACACATACATTCAACTACCTGTCAGATGCACTGTTGATCGTGAGAACAACGTGGGATATTCGTATCGCCCACGTAGCTCAACTGTCTCCATCAGCGAAGCAGGTTACGGAAATTTCTCTGTTGGACTTTACCACTACCCCAATGACAACTTCGATAATCCATATCCCAGCTCTAGTTCCCCTCGCCAGGTTAGTGAATAATTAATCCCAACGCTATAAAATTAATTGAAGATGTATCCTTTGTCATTAAAAATAATATTTACATTTTATGCGATAAAGTGTGCTCTATATATGAATTAAACGACAAGAAGAACAACAGAAGAACAACAAATCAAGTAGTTGGGAATGGGTGAGGACAAGAAGAAGAGAAGGAAAAAGACAAAAGGAAAAAAGAGGACGACAAAGAAGAAGCACCAGAAGACGACGACAAAGATGAAGAATAACAACAACAAAAGTAGGAACAGATTGAGAGGGGATGGCAAGAAGAAGTAGAAGTACGACAAGAAGAATATTTTACAATAAGCCAGAAACTTTATCAAACTCATTTGGTACTTTTTGTATAACTGAGCTTGATATGACTGAAATGTGTGCAAATAATATTATTTAATAGATAAAAAGAGGGAACATGTTCTTTAAAAGATATCCAATATATTAAGGTGATACTTGGAGAGTTTGCAAAAATAAAGAAACGGTATTTTCATAAAACCAAATAAAAACACTACACAAACTATAATGTTAATAAGGGTCGGTGTTTTCTGCTGAATATTTTTTTTTAGGGGAAACCACATCCTAACATGGATTTGTTCTAAGGCAAAATAAAAATTGAAAATTAAAAAAAAAATCGAAATACTCAGCAGTGCTTTGTTTTCAGAACCTTATCCGTTAATCATTGGCCAGTAATGAGTACTGCTTTATATGGCTGCGCAATAGTGTAGCTAGTACCTTGGGAAATATGTGTCTTACATCAGAATTCATGGTAGTGAAGATTTGAAAGACTCACCTCATGATGAATTATACATTGAATCCGAAGAAAGCCGTCTTATTGAATCCTCTCATGAAATTTGAAATATTTTAGTGGTTTTAAGGGGTAGCATCGATAATGCCTGGTATATACGGTATACATTTTTTGTTCAACTAGTTGTGCATTGACCGTATGCATTAAATTAATAAATATTGGCATTTTCACCTACTATTGCATCATTTTGGCAATATGGTCCAATTTAAGGCTTGACCCTTTCTCGGTCAAAATCAAAATCTGAAAAGTATTCTCGGGGTATTCTGACAAACCCACTCAATGTGAAAGTGTGTGATAAATCAAGAAATATTGAATAGTGTAGTATCAGACTTTGGTGAAATAAATAGATTTCATGATAAATTTTCAATGAAAAGCTCATCCAACGTAAAACTACGCGCCCAAACCAGAAAAATGATGTTATTAATAATACGCTTTTTGTTAGAATATTTTACACTTGTGCTTTATGGATATTATCTGTTTTTGCTTCTACATGATATGCAACATATGAAAACATTCCAGCAAAGCCCATTTCGAAATCACTCGTCTTTTGACGATAATGAGGCGGGAAAAATAGTTTTAAAAAAGACAACAATTAAAATGGATAGGATTTTTGCATTTGAACTCTTCACATAAATGCTGTGCAAAGTAAAGGATTTAAAAACTTAATAATGTTCGGGTAATTATAGATATTGTAAATTAATTTAGTGATTGATCGTTGGTATTATTACACATTTCAGGTTAATGTGGGAGATACCATCTACATGGCAACCACGCTAACAAGTGTAAACAACCTGAAGAGTGTCATTGACAGGTGCTGGGCAACACCATCACCTAATCCTTCGGACAGTACTCGCCAGGATCTTATTGATGTTGGGTAATACATGCATTTTGTGACTATTTTCGCTTGCTTGGGCATTTTTATTTTCTTTGCTTGTTTGCTCTTTATTTTTCTTCCCTTTCTCTGATTACAAAAAATGCATTCGGTGAAAACTTTTCATACTCCTACCCAGGCATGTTTTTGGAAATGTGCAAAGTTATGTCATTTGGTTGTGATGTGTATCAAATAATCTTAATGAGTTTAAGGAAAATACTTTCATGATTGTTTAAAATGTATCCCTCGTCTGAGATTGTACCAACGCTATCATAAATATGAAATAACAGTGCACAATCTTTCATATTTTTTCTTGTTATTCGTTTTGAATGTTATCCTCTGGCCAGTAATTATAGGTAAGCAAATGTTTGTTTATAATGTAGCGGTAGTTTAGCCGATCTACAGGCCTTAATAATAAGTGTATATTGAAAACATTCGGCACTCTAAATGTCAGGGAAGTGTAAAAAAAAAGTCCCCTCCTCACTTCATCAGCAACCAGATTGTGGAAAGGTGTTAGAACCAGATTCGATATTTAAACAGATGTCCTTTGAAGACAATGAAAGAATGATTTCTATTGTAACTCGCGTTGAATGTATTTGGTTTCTTATTTTTCAGTTGTCCAGCTGCAAGTTATGTAGTGCTGTACGACTCTAACAACTCAGAAATGCAACCATTTTCAATAAGGTCCTTCGCATTTGATTCCAGGATGGGCCAGGTACGTGTAAAGCTTTTTTATGTCAATTGTATATCCAGCATTTCTGCTGACATTGATAAATTTGTTGTTTCGTACTCTGATTTACCTCTCATAAACAAATATAAATACATAAAAATATGTGTACAAGGCACTGGATCTCAGCCCTTTTTTGCATCCCTTGAAATCAACATAATAATGTTTTAATATACCTGTACGTAGAACAAATAGTTCGAGCAAGTAGGAGCCCAAGTCCCATATTGTTACAACTGTAATGAACGTTAGATATTTTAACTGAATTACTGTATACGCTGGAGAAAAACTGCTACCAAACCCCTGCCCAGTCTAGATTAGAAAATCGGACCAACAATTTATCGGGGGCCACGCCATCACATGGCTTGACGCTTACAGTTGGATTACCCGAGTGCAGCAGCAAAAGAAACAAAACATAAATGGTTCATGGTCTATAGTCGAATAATGTGCGCCTTTTTATTACAAATATTTATATGTGTCGTATGCATTTTTTTTGTACGAAAACAATATTAAAGATGACATGTCTATATTAATCTGTCGTACAAATTAGTATAAATCAATAAACATCGGTACTGAAATCATTCTGCTGAACTGAGCCTGAAGCACAGGATACTCAATTAATCAGAATCAATTTTATCAAGAAAGAAGCGGGAAAAAACACAGGGACATAGTAACTGCCAAACACTGAACCCGAACTTGTCTGTAGTTCTCTCTCGATCTTCGCTTTTTTTTTGAGAATATAATCATGATATATAAGTAAATGACGAAAATCCTATACTACACTGCAAAACAAAAAGTGCGGGCATATAAGTATCGATACAATAGAATAACATTGACTTAAAATTATATTAGTCCTCAAACCAGCCAAGTGAGTTCATGGTTATTTATCTATTTATCTATTTATTTATATATATATTTATTTATTTATTTATTTATTTATTTATTTATTTATTTATTTATTTATGTACTTATTTATTTATTTATTTATTCATGCATTATGTATATGTTTATCTATTTATCCATTGATGTATTCATTCATTTATTTATTTTTGTCTGTCTGTGCATTTATTTATCTATCACGAAGGTTTACATACACTGTGATGTTTTAGCTTGCCTTCCAAGTGATTCGTATTCTAAGTGTAACCGGGGCTGCCAGCATTCTCGTGCAAGACGTGGTTTTGGCATGCATCAAGAAGGGGCCTCTGGACCACATACTGTATCGCAGGGTCCCTTTCTGACCTACCAGCACACACCTGCGGAAACTGAAGAAAGTATGTATTAGTTTATCTATTTGTGTCAACATATCTTGTATTAAATATGTTTCTACTACTGCTGCTACTACTACTCTTGCTCCTTCTTCTCCTTCTTCTTCTTCTTCTTCTTCTTCTTCTTCTCCTTCTTCTTCTTCCTCTTCTCCTCCTCCTCCTTCTTCTTCTTCTCCTCCTCCTTTTTTCTTTCCTCTTCTTCTTCTTCTTCCTTTTTTCTTCTTTTTCTCTTTTTCTTTTCTCTTCTTCTTCTTCTTCTTCTGCTTCTTCTTCTACTTCTTCTACGTCTTTTTCTGCTTTAGTATAACCAATTGTCAATTAAATAAAATAAGACGTAAACAATAATTCACCTGTAGGTAATTTGATACGCTATCCGGTTCTTTATAATCTTAACAATGTTGTCACAAAACAGCTTTTGCTGTAAAATCATTTTAGCGGCACAGAATCTTGAAAACAATCGGTAACTTATAATCATAAACTCAACCATACGTGTTTCATATTCTAAAGTTTATCTTAACTGTAGTAGAAATAAAAAAGATCATGGTAAGTTGTGCAAAGTAGTTACTACTTTTGAAATGCTACTTAACGATGTAAATGACAGTTATTACATTTACAGGTATTCCCCATTTTATTTTGCATTTGCCAACAGATTATCCGACAACACGTAATAGCAAGCCGGCCTTCTTTACCGCTGCTGGAGTTGTTTTCGGTGTCGGTGTGATTCTTATCATCATTTTTGTCATTGGAGTCATCTTTTCTCAACGCCATCGATTCTGGCCGAAGTCAACAAAAATTGGCATAATTGCACCTCAAGAGTATTACAAGTGTGCAAGTTAAAAGGCAATATCATATCAACTTTATCCCCCAATTCTGACATATCTAACTTTGTGTGATAAAGCCAAATATCGGGTACACACAAAAACTACAGAATGGACTAAGTTGTAAAGAGGAAAGTCTCGGCTTACCAATGACATTTTGTCCATAGTTTGTACCGTAGTTTTTATCATAGGTAAAAGCATGTTAGTTCTGAGAAAATATAACAATTTCAGCATAAAGCTGTTTAGAACAAATGTCAAGTTCTCATCTAGTCTGCTAAACTCTTCATTTTATATACATCAATCATCTCTCGAAAAAATAATACCCGTTTATGGACATGAAGATGTATTATCAGCTACGGAGGTCTGCGTGCTTATTGCAACCAACGGTAATTGCATAGTCATGGTCTAGGAGGCCATTGAAATTTATTGAATCACACGTATGTCTAACCATTGTGTTCACGTTTTATTTTCCTTTATGTGAGCCATCATCCGAAAGCCGTATTAAGTCGCAAAGTAAAGGCACGAAAACTTGAAATGTGGGTGATTAGGTTAAGAGATAATACATTTTGAGATTTGTTCAAACATTACATGTAGACATTCATACCTGCTGACGAAAGCATTTGTTTATTGTCATGGCAAGTTACATACTAAATTCAGTGATTATCCTCTTTGTGTTTGTTTCTTTTTATACGTGTGTATGTACTTGTTTGTCCATACCTGCAGTGAATACAGATTGATCTATCATACAATTACTTCATACGGATATTGTGTTGTTAAATGTTGGAAGCTATCGGTTTCATGATCTTTTTAAAAGCTTTCATGCACTATTCACTCCTCCGAAAGTTAAACCCGTGATATAAGACAAGTAAACGTGGATCGCTGGCGATCTGCGAATTTTTACCACTTGCAAATCCTTCGTAAAATGGCATTTTTAAAGAACAACAAAACACTCACATAAACAACTAGTAACAAATACCTTTGAATACTAGGTATTAATTTTAAAAGGCCCGATACCTGTTAAGAATAAGAATTAAATAATGTTACCTGACATATTTACTGATGCTATTAGAGGAGTTGTTCTCCCATTTATTTATTATTTTATAAGAGAGTAATGATATGTCCGACAAAAATTCAGGAAACTTCACACAAGATTCTTAATCATATCCTTCGTAAAATGGCATTTTTAAAGAACAACAAAACACTCACATAAACAACTAGTAACATATACCTTTGAATACTAGGTATTAATTTTAAAAGGCCCGATACCTGTTAAGAATAAGAATTAAATAATGTTACCTGAAATATTTACTGATGCTATCAGAGGAGTTGGTCTCCCAATTAATTATTACTTTATAAGAGAGTAATGATGTGTCTGACAAAAATTCAGGAAAGTTTACATAAGATTCTTAACCATATCCTCTTTTCTATATTTTCCAGAATATGTTAACATATTTTATCGTTTGTGTGGTTGTATTTCTTTATAGCTCAGGTCTCTTTGATGAAAAAGTGTTTAGTTACTTTTGTTCGTTTTACGTTGTTAAGTATATTTTTGGGGAGGTAGCTCGCGTTGTAGCTCACCCTCAAATACGTGTATAATGACTTGTACAGTTAAATTGCATTTCTAAAGTAACGAAGTTGGCTTATGATTTAGTTTTGAAGTAGTTGTTTTAACAGCATTCATTGCATCTAATAAACATTAAATGTGACCCGTCACCAGGATACCTGATAAAGTCGCACAATCCAAAAGTAAGAAAGTGCTAAATGTCATAATTATCATGTAAAGTATGAAAGCGAAGTGTGCTAAAAAAATAACTCTTCCATGACCTTAACATGTTACAAAAGTTTGAATATTTATATTTTTACCCGAAGTATTTTTCTTTCTATGTTTGTGTTTCAAAAGTTCTGCGATTTGTAAGGGGATGGTGGTGACAGGTTCCAAAAAAAAAATCTTTAATTCATTTTGTGTACATGTAGTGCAATAAATTATTGTAATCAAGATAGATCCTTGTTATTTTCAGTATAATACTTACAGTGTGTTGACTTTGTCGCAATAAACTTTTTCAAACAAGCACTAAAACATTATCATTGGTATATTGAATCTTCTGTTGAGTTCATTACGACATCATATAATTGTGGTAAAGCCTTGCGTACAATTGAGGGTGTCGGCGGAATAAAGTGCTAACCCACAAAAGTGTCAATTTGAGATAATCGATTTTTAAACTTTGAAAAAATCCATAAATCACAGTCTTTCGTCAGGTGTCTTGAAATGTAGTCAAATGAAAGAGTAAACATTAAAGACACTATATAGAATAATTTTGCCATGAAATCCGGTTTCCTTTTTTCTGGGACACACTGTATAACAGTGTGGAAGACCCGTTTAAAAAAAATGTCAAACTTTGCTGTCTGACATATCTGACAGTGTTTGAATGGACAAATAGACATCCTAGAACACAAAAGTTTGGATAGTTATGCTGTCACTAGTACAATATGTGCAGATACAAATTGGCACATTAATTTATTCTCAGCCGATAGGAAATTCTGCAACACAGCAGTCTATGGGGAAAAGCTGGAATGGCCTCTCGTCATTTTCACTTTCTTAAACTACAATTTTTTCAGGGCTTCATTTTTAGACCATATCAGAGACACTGATAACATGCGAATCATGTAGCTAGATTCTTTAAACTGAAAACAGTGTTATACAATGCCTTTAAAGATAACCCTCTGTGAAAATGGAGAACGAAGACTGAGATAAGGTGGTATAATATTTCATTTCATTTCTGACATAAAATCAGTTAGTAGTGGCATAGCACTATATTTCCCCCGAAATTAATACACGCAAAATCCAATGGGAAATTTTGTCATTCATCAAATTTAAGTTTTATTCACACAACTGGTACTCTATCGAATGAGGTGGATTCTTGTGATGCTTTTAAAAATAAATTTCCACAAGACAACATTTTTTATTCTTTTCAGCATGAAAATAGTGCTAACCCACAGTTAAAAAGGTGTAATTGTAATTCGTACAAATCTGATAAATCTTTGTTTTACCAGATGGCTATTGTTTTACCTGTATTTCATACTGAAGTTGTAAAAATTGACAAAAAAACTTGTCGCTCAAAAATTTAGGATGGACATAATACTAACCCAAAATGTACAAGCATATTGAAAACATCTTGAAAATTGTGGCTTTACACTATGTTGCTGCCGAAAAGTTGATACTTTTTTCGGGGGAAAAAATGTGTCCATCTTTATTCACTATCTTATTGGTCGAATTCAAATATTATATTTTTACACAAGGGAGAGTGGTGGATAAGGATCATTAAAACGTGTGTAACTTACTTTTCATTAAAGTGAGGGTTAGCACTATATTACACTAACACCCTCAATTGCCTTTGACACCAACGCAAAATACATCAACATGCTTATCAACCAAAATCAGCGCGCAGTTGATAATGAATACCAATACATTATATACTTCTCCTCAGCAATGGATGATATCAATTTTAATTGTTTTGCTACTAAACAATTTGAGGATGATTCTTCTTCTTTTTCTTCTTCGTATTTTGAATAACATATTGTTTTTGTTTTTTGTTTTTGTTTTTTTTTCGTGCATGAAGTTCAACATCATCCCTACGTTCCTCTGATAGAATGTAAAGCATTTAAAGGGTCGCTTGTAGAGACAGAAACCCACTATCAAGAGAAACAACAATAACAACCACAATCGTATATCGTATCGAAATAAGGTGAAACCCGTGTTAAGTTACTTGTTGATATACAGATAATGATGGTGATGATGGCCTAGGTGGTGATGATTTTTTTTCCCCCGCCGGCAAACATGTTGGATAAAAATTACTAGACTAACAACAACAACAACAACAAAGCCTTTGTATCTGCGACCTTTTTTACAACTTTTCTTTTATAACCACATGAACAGATAACCCAAAAAAATAATAAAGCAATGTAACAAATGGAATTATCAATAATGATGATAATAATAGAAATAATATTAACACCATTACTACTACTACCACTACTACTTCTACTACTACTACTACTACTACTACCACTACTACTACTACTACTACTACTACTACTACTACTACTACTACTATTGAAGGTATTGGCTAACATTTACCACAGTTAAAAAATCTGAGCTACATGATTCCCCATGCTACCATTGTCTTTGATAAGGTCTAAAAATGAAGCCCTGAAAAAAATTGTATTTCAAAATGAGTATTTAGTGCTTAAAAAAAATGAAAATCGTAAGTTGATCGGATTCACCTGCCCATTTTCTCCCATAGACTTACTGTGTGTACAGCTAGGCTATTTAAACTCGCCCCGAGTTTTAATTGTTTATTCACGCATAACTTGCCATTGGCAGTGTAACTTTCCAAACTTTTTTTTATTCTAGGGTGTTTATTTGTCCATATGAACACTACTATGTAGTTCAGATATCAAAATTTGACATTTTTTTTATTGAAGCTCCACAATGTTAGCCTATCACTTTAATAATACGAATAAGAATAACAACAACAACAATAATAATAATAATGATAATAGTAATAATAATAATAACAATAATAATAATAATAATAATGATAATAATAATAATAATAATAATAATAATAATAATAACAATAATAATAATAATAATAATAATAATAATAATAATAATAATAATAATAATAATAATAATAATAATAATAATAATAATAATTACAAATAAATAGTAAGTTATAATTATAATAATGACGATGAGATGATGATGATGATAACGATGATGATAATGGTGATCGTAATGATGGTGGCGATGGTGGTGGTGGTGGGGGTGGATTTGTTTTTCAGCATGGTAACATCAGTGTTTAAATCACAATACTATGACTAAAATTGGTCTGGCAACTTATGTAAAACATTGAGGTGGAACGGCACTTTATTTAATCATAATCATGTAATCTGTTAATTGAGAAATATTTTAAAGTTATAGTTTTTTTTGTACCTTATTATAATACAAAATGAGAATATGCCCAAATCTAGCAAATTGCTTATCTCACCTTTCGTGCACACTGCACACCACAATTCCCAGGCTCCTTGTAGACGACATAGTAGCTACTGGTTACGTGCAGTTCGTTCAGTGTAGAAGTAAACAAGATAAAATATTCCGCGAATGCATATCTAATGAATTTATTTTGTATTACTGTTTCGTGTTTAATCAATGATCTGCTGATTGATTTCCTTTAGACTCAAAAGCTGCCCAATTACGCCTTTATGTTGTGGATTCTGATCCACCTGTTGTATTTGCGTGTATTATTATGTGGGCTGGAAAAACAAATGGAATGAAGTGTACTTTGAACATGTTTATTTGAAACCATTGTTTTTATGCCAATGGTAGAAAGCATGAGCATGAGGCGATAAAGAGTTCATTACCCTAACCACTAAAGCATACAAAAATGCAACATTGCATCATCCAGTCGTATCCGAACAATTATTCGTAAATGAATAACCACATCTTAAGACAAATGAAGATAGACAGAACAATTCTTTGAGTGAAAAATATAAATATTTAAACTTTTGCAACATGTCAAGGTCTTAACAAGTTTGGTTTTTGAGTTAACTTCACTTTCATACTTTATTTGGTACTTTCCTTGCCATTGTGTTTTGCGACTTCGCGTAGACACACACATATAAAATACAACCACATCACAAAAACACTCACAACACTCACACTACAACTACGCAACTACATGAATACCTATATACCTATACAACCCTGCACCTACGAAGCTATGCAACCATTCGTGTTGACGAGGTAGACAAGAAAGTAAACAAATTCAAGTTTAAACTTGAACTCGGATACATGGAACGTGTCATTTATTTATTTTATTATTTCTTTGAATTATGTTCTCGGGCATTTCGTGTGGGGTGTCGCGCGGGTCGGGGGTGCTGTTTGTCGCACGGGTCGCGGGCGGGGGGGGGGGGCCTCGGTGAGGCTGGCTGCCTGGCTCGCGTGGCGCTCTTGCACGGAATGACTGTACTCATGAATAGTCTCTTGATGTGCAGCTGCATTTCTGAAAATCTGAACTCTTTTTGTCGAACAGTTAATTCAGTTAATATCATGCTGTATCTACACGATTGTTCATATTTTACACCCGTTTCCTTTCTAATG
>JZLH01S0624155.1:14373-32286 GCA_001188425.1 Eucidaris tribuloides | reverse complement strand
CTGAGTTTCTAGCTCCTATATTTTGCTAAAGGTTGCCAGATGGCATTTTCTTCTACATGACATTGTATTTGCACAATGTTATTTTTTAGGCATGCAAAAGAGATCCCCTGCCTTTAAATGATAAAATAGTTGTCTGAACCAAACCACCCACTCCCCCCCCCCAAAAAAAAAAGAAAATCAAATCAAAATCTTCCCTGCACAATAAATAAACGTACTAGGTGTTAAAATAATATTTGTTAATTTTGAAAATTAATAACACAAAAACAGCACAACAGATTATACTGGCATTGAGCATAGTTACAGCATAATAGTGATTATTTTTGTTTTAGGTGGTTTGAAGACGATATCAATAATCAGTTTTATGTAATTCATGCTTTTTTAAAAAGTTAGGGTTCAGATTTTGCTCAATATCCAATCCCCTGTACAAAATTGAAACTGTAAGAAATCAAATGGTGTGTGTGAAAGTGTGTGTCTAGTCCCCACACAATAGCATTAGACAATGGCTATGGATAGTGAATAAAGTCTAGCAGGCTACTTACTAATGAGCATTTATCTAGCCCGGCTGTAGTGAGAGATTGACATACCTATCAGTTCCTACCGTGCGCTGTTCACCGCCATTGTCTATTGTGTGGGGACGAAACACACACTCTCACACACACCATTTGATTTCTGTACAGTTTCAATTTTGTACAGGGGGTTGGATATTGAGCAAAATCTGAACCCTAACTTTTTAAACAAGCATGAATTACATTAAACTGATTATTGATATTATATTCAAACCTCCTTAAACAAAAATGTTCACTATTCTGCTGTAACTATACTCAATGCCAGTGTAATCTGTTGTACAGTTTTTGTGTTATTAATTTTCAAAATTAAATATTATTTTTAACACCTAGTATTACGGGGATTATACGGTAGAGGGCAGATGCGATGACGATAAACCGGCACGGAAAATATGCGAGGACAATAGCCGAGACGCGACCGCACTGGTAGAAATTACAAGCTGTGACGCGCTGAGCCCGGTCCGGCCAAAGTCCACACACATTCCAAAGCCAAAGTGACATCACGCTAGACTCACAATATTCGTGTAGGTTGCAAAAGATACTGAGCAATGAGTTTTTTTTTCTTTTGAAAAGGCCGAAGGTATGTGGTTTGGATTAAGTCAGGTGAAAGTGCATTCCAAAGACAAGGACCAGTCGACACAGAATTGATTGTTTACATTGGGACGAGTGTTTCCAAAGGTGATTTTTGTTTGAGTTCTGAATACTGTAACTATGAATTTCATTGAAGAATTCTGGTGATAAATTGTTAACAAAACGAAACATAAATGATGCAGTTTCTAATTTGTTAAGTCAAAAATATTTAGCGAATTATATTTGACAATATAGGTTTAGAATGTGCTCTGCTGTTAGCGTTTGTACAGATTCGCAAACATCTTTTTGCAATACATGAATATGATTTAAATGAGATTTGTGCGTATTTGCCCACACAAGATTACAATATGATATATGAGAAACAATCAGACTTTTGTACAAAATTATCAATTTTCAGGTAATATACATTTCAATTTGCCAATGATACCAATATTTCTGTTGATTTTGGCAGACACGGTCTTAATGTGACTTTTCCAACTAAGATTTTGGTTGATAGTCACGCCAAAAAAGTTTATGCACGACTGGATCTGAAATAAATCAGCGTGAACGAAATATGAGTTTGTTTTCTATTTCGGATCCAAGTCAGTCAGTCGTACGATGGAAAATCGTGTAGTGTGCAGTTCCTCTAACTGACTAACGTAAAGCATTAGCATTCGTATTCACACCGCGAGGCTAGCGCTAAACGGGGGAAAAAAATCAAATTTATGTATGAAACAAGTACGACTCACCGTACGATACGAAGGCTGTGATCCAGAGATATGTCTCCTCACAAGGGGTCTCCCACTGTTCACTCCATTTGATATGGAATGATATTTCGGGGATTTTCAAAGGTTTCTTTGCAGGTTTCTGTGTCTTCTATCCGGCTGATTCGCATGTCATTATGGGATATCAGGTCGAGCGCGCATGCTCAGACAGAAGCGGCGTCACGAGCTAGACGAAAGCAATTCGTCAAGCTAAGCAATATTTGTGGTACGGAGTGCAGGACGAATTGTCTGTAGATGGCATGACGAATATTATTTCGTATAACATGGTTATACGAAATAATATTCGTTATGCCATTTACAGAAAATTAGGTTCAATTCGTACAGCATGTCAAAAATAGCAGGACGAAGTAAATTCGCCAGCAGGACGAATTAAATCTCGTCGTACTCAAGACCACGACGAGATTTTGTTTACAGTGTACATCCCCTTAAGCAAGTTATATTTTTTTTCAAAATACACCTTTACCAGTATTGTGTTTGGAAACATGGTTACCTTGTTTTCATACCATTTTCCACAGAAGAGTATTTTGTTGTCTGCAAAAGGTCACCTCATCAATCTTGCTAGTACTGGTGAGAATATTCAGAGATGGCAGGCTTAATTGTCGTTAGAGCCCCTTCACTATAAATACGTGCATTCATAATTCTGCACTTTTGTTTTCCGTATTTCTAAGTTCAATTTGAATGAAAGTAAATCAAATGAAATGTGGCAAGGAACCAATCCAAAATTTGATTGAAATTTTAATTCTAATAAGATTGAATTCTAAAATAGTTAGATTGAAAATTTCAGCGCAGTTTTGAATTCGTCCCTGATCGCAATCTTTTGCTATCTAAGGAAGTTAGAGTGAATATATGGATTTTAAAGGTAAATTATAAGCGTATGTTTTAATTTTTCGTCGGAAGTTTTCTTTTCAACTTTTTTTTAGCTGTTCCATGATATCTTCCACTTATTAAAAAAATAGCTGTATTTAACATCCAATTCTCGTTCAGTATGACGAGTAAATTATGACCTTATAATCTCACTACAAAACTTGTTTGGCAAATTTCGCTGACAATTCAGAGAGCTCAATATGCAACACTCCATGCCCTTTTTTCCCCGAAAACATTCGTTTCCAACATTCTACCTAGGAGACAAGCAATAAGTATTTGTGAAAACTGAGCTACAATACAGTAAAGGTAGCCCATGAATTGATATAATTGATTATTCCAGCACGCAACTCTTCTTAAAAAGTTTATTTTATGGAAATAGTCACAGATTATGTTTTTGAAAAATGTTATTATCCATTCCAACCATTAACGGAAACACAACTGACATCACGGAATGCGCTTTCATTTTAATTGAAAGAAGTGCAGAAGCTAATTGTTCATTATTAATAGTAAACCATGTTGTTCTTGACTGTGTGTTCATTTTTTAATCAGAATCAGTGTCGCACATTATAGCAAATCCATCTTTAGTCTCTCTCTCTCTCTCTCTCTCTCTCTATATATATATATATATATATATATAATTGGCATCGTACATATAGTTTCGTAGGACCAGGTTTGACGGGATTCACTCACATTTATCAGCTCTTAACGATGAAAATGACAAATTTCACCATGCTCTTCTTCTGACTAAAATAACAAGCGACAATTAAAAAATAACATTACAGATTGACCTTGAAGCCACTGCATGTTTTATTTTTGGTCTTAAATATATTTTTTAAGGAAAACGAAACCAAAACCAGCAGGAAAATCGATAGCATTTACAAAATTGACATCATTTTTACCATGGGTTTAATAATTAAGTCAGAAATTTTCATATATTAGATATAGATTTAAATGATTGTTTTTGCTTACATAACATACACACTTTTAATAGGAATCAAAACCGATAAAAAAATGCAAGAGGTATACTCCTTTTGTTTTCTTTTTCAATGTGAAACAGTAAGAAGTGTTTTTCTGGAATTAAGAATGCATGTGAATGCACCTTTTCACGTTAGAATAGCTATTCTTTATATTGATAGGTGTCGTCACAGCTGTCAGAAACACAACTGCACCTAATATCAGTACGACCACTGAAGTAATTACGCCAAACCGAAACTGTAAGTATTGCATCGATATTTAATCTTCGACCTCACACGAATATAATCCTTGTCATAATACGATTTTGATGTTTTAGAATGATTCGTTGGTGTTAATGTGCAAAGAACGTCTGAGAGGATATTAATAAAACCATGGGTTTGAATAAACTTTACCAGTACTGTTTTTCTTAGAGGAGTGGAAATACGAGTTCCTGAGGCTAATGCTTTTAATCCAAATATCTGTTGATATATGTTTCAGATTTCTGACAGTAAATCCAGATTTATACAATGATACCGATAATAATTTTCGCGAATTCAGCAAAGTAGCGTTGCAATGCAAATCATACATTTAATAAATGCAAATCCTCTCAAATGTTCAAGTACCAGAAAAAGGATAGCATTTGCATAATATTATATGCAAAAGGTCTTCAAAATCACCAATGGACCATTAAAGCCAATAGGCATAAATACAAATAACTATTGGCTTGGAAATATCACAAGAATGAATGAATTTGTGAATGTCCAGTTCATACAAAATCAGAAATCGTTGAACAAATCGTTGCTTTTCAAAACATTGGAACGACGATTTTTGCTGATGTCCCTTAGTCAACCAAAAGCGCAATAAAGGTATGGGATTTGTGCTGCTATTCCAGACATACAAAGCTCTGAGAAGGGAGTGCATTTACTCCATTGAGACCGTCGTGTTGTTTTTGGTGCGTTGTGGAGATGAAGCAACAGGGCGATTAGTGGGGGCGTCACCTGGGCCCGTGCAACCCACCCCACCCCCACCCGCCCGCAAGCCATAGGAGTTCGCGCCCCCCCAGGCAAGCAAACATCGCACCACTTTTTCTGCTTTCAACGCCTGATTTACTCAACTTTAGTTCCACCTCCCTAAGATGTGTACCTCCCCATGTCACTTTCGTTCCACCTCCCCAAGATGTGCACCTCCCCGTGCCCAAACCAGCCTACGCCCTTGTGATGTTTGTTGTCATGGGGAGGATTGATTACCATGCACATGAGCAAATCATAAGAAACGTTCCCAATTAGCTTAAAAATGCGTAACAAAGAAGAAGACTACTACTACTACTACTACTACTACAGTATTTTGAAACATAAAGGACTTCGAAATCCCACTACGAACCTTATTCTGGACACAGGACCATTTATCAGTAACCTAAAGCACATAAGTCATTGTTGCAAGAAATTGAATTTCAAACATTCCCTCCCTGTTGCATACATTCGTACATATATGGCCTCACTTTAGCCCATAGGTAGTTTTTTTTTGTGAAAGCCATATCGAATAAATTTTAAGCTCCATAATAATTTAGATATGTAAAGTGCAGAAATCACCACTTGTTGTACAGTTTTTGCGACCGCCTCATACCAGGAATTATATTTCAGTTATCACGTGTATTAATGTGTTGGTCTATTATTCTAACATACATGAGAAGTAAGTAAAAAAAAAAAAAAAAAAAACATATGTCATGCAGCAAGAATGTGTGTGGTAAGAAGGTAATTTGTAAAAATGGTTCCTATAATGATATCACACATGATGGAGAGTCGTGCAGGGCATGGGTCTGAATGTAGACTAGTAATTTTGTAGCGTCTACAATAATAATTCCGTTCACAATCTTATGGTACATTTAGTCCCAACAAAATTGAGATTAAAGCGACTATACTTTGCTGATGGTTCTGAATTGATATTTACTCATATCTTTCAGTGTCTTTATACAATGTTAATTGTTTGCATGGAAAGGGATCCTCTAAATTGAATATACAAGTTTGTGTGCGCATATCTGTGTGTTTCGTTTATGTTTGTTTCGTTGTAAGTTTGTTTCCGATAATCACACACATGATACAGAAATTATCGGTTATAAACGAATTAAATAAATGTCTTTCACATATCAAATTACATTGTTTGTATATCAAATTCCATTAAAATGAAAAAGCGGACTTTGCTCAGACTAACATATACATGTATGTTCCAGTAAATAATTATGCATGTCCTGAGTTTGCGCACGGGTGCGTGTGTTGGCATGTTTAATTTAACAACAGGCCGTGTTTTCTAATACACATGGAAATGAAATAGTATGAGAGTCTGGGACAAGTGCAGTACCAGAGGCGTCGGCACGTTTCAGAAATACAAAGCATTGGAGGGCAAAGCATTGTGCGTGAACAATACTCTGCCCTTCCAATGCTTTGTATTCCTGAAACGGATCGATGCCTCTGTGCAGTACCAACACTATATTTGTATGTTCCTTTGTTTAGTTGGATCAAATTTGAGAAAACATTGTTTAGTGTGGAAATCAAGAACACAATCTTCAATAGATAAATCACGATGAACGCAATTTATGTTGTATAATTACGGTTTACTACTATTTATTTTATGGCTATTTAACAGCATCGTCAGTCATTGGAGCCCCATTTTCAAGCAATGGTAAGCCAAAAAACAAATACGCAGACAAGACAATTTTCCCTTCGTCTGTGTAATATGATTACTACTACAATCTGACTTTCTTTAGACAGCGATATTGTACCTGTGTGCCTAGCAGAATTAGATGCGTGCAAAAAATGCGTGAATTCACGCAATAAAGTAGTGTTGATGTACAGTGTGTCACAAAACATGTGCAAGTGAAAGCCGCCCTCTTTGGCAATTAGAAAATACTCTTGTGACATTATGCTTACATCAAAGTCAAGAAATAAGTCTCAGCTTTCAAATTACGTTAGTTTTGATCAATTAGCTTGTTTTGATCTTGAGATATGTTTAATAATAATAATAATAATAATAATAATAATAATAATAATAATAATAATAATAATAATACAACATATGATTTATATTGCACCAAATCCACTCTGCAGAGTGCTGTAGGCGCAAGGTATACTATCGTATTTTTTTTTTGGGGGGGGAGTTCAAAAATGGGAAAAATAAAGTAATCAACGGGAGGCATTAAACAGTACATCTGGGTCCAATGAAGGTTTTTTTCTTTCAAGAGTGGAATGACATAAGCAACTTTCAGGGAAGAAGGAACATTGGCCTGGTCAATGCTAAAATTAACAATCTGTGAAATAATTGGAGCGAATGTGGATGAGCAATCTTTCAATCATATGGTTTATTTAAATAAGAAAGGGTGAAATGACAATTGTGCCACTTTTACTGCAGTCCGTTGTAAACGTAATTCAAGTGTGATTCCACCATTTTGTTGTTTATAAGATATCTCGAGATTAAAACAAGTAAATTGAATAGAACAAATGACAATTGAAAGCTGAGACTTTGCCCTTGACGATGATGTAGGTTCATGTCACAAGAGTATTTTCTAATTGCCAAAGAAGACGGCTTTTACTTGCACAATTTTTTTGAGACAAGCTACAGCACTTCTCAAAAAATTGTACAAGTAAAAAGCGTCCTCTTTGACAGTTAGAATATACTGCTGAAACACAATTTACGTTAATATCAAGAGCGAAGTCTTAGCTTTCAAATGCTGTTTGTTTTGTTCAGATTCCTTGTTTTGATCTGGAGATATCTTGTAAACAACACAAGCCTAGAATCACAATTGTGTCACTTTTACGGAATAAGGGTCTGATGCTATCATTGACTGTAGTAACAGTGGTACATTTGTGATTTTACCTTTTCTTTGTTAACTAAACATATCTCAGGATTTAAACAAGCAAACTGAACAGAACAAACGGCATTTAAAAGCTGACTATGCCCCTGATGGTGATGTAAGCACCACGTCACAAAATTTTTATCGTTTTTCTCATTACCAAAGAGGGCGCTTTTGACTTGCACAATTATTTTTGAGACACACTGTAGGTTGGCTAAACATTTTAAGACAGAAGACATTTCCCAAAGAATGACGTTGCTATTCAAACAATAAATGCAACATGTCCCAGTTTAAAACCCAGTTGCCAGATGGTCAATTGGTATATCAGATCAAAACAATATTTCTAACTGGTATGCATATAAAAAAAGAAATAAATTTATAATAATAATCAACTGGTGCTAATTAAACTATTTAAATGTCAAAACGGTCAAGTAAATTACACCACTTTGTAAATGGAAGAAAGTGCGATATATCAGTTTGAAACTAGAAACTAGAACTAGTTTTCAACTGAAACGTCTGGTCTTTCACTCACTACGGAATTGATATTATCGAGCTGATTTTACACGGATGTATTCCTCAGCGCGAAAGCTTATAGGAAATAATCCAAGACTGACCCTATTCCTAACAACTGAATATTTTATTTCTCCGTCATGGCTCCAATACCATAAACTTATATATTGCACATTAAACAAAAGGCGAGAAAAGGGATGCAAAATTACCTCCAGGGCGACGTTCCAAGATTATACTCCTTCCCCCCAATTATGATCTGTTTCCCCTCCCTGGCCCTGTGTCTGTAATCTGGGGTTGATATAAAATACATGAGTACCTATGTCCACGTCTGCTCCGCTTTAATGAACAATGACAAAGTCTCACCCAAGCTGTCATTTGCAGGAATCACCAATGTTCGCATTGTTGGTGGCAACGATGGGCATGAAGGTCGGGTTGAAGTCTACCACGATGGGGTGTGGGGCACTGTCTGCGATGATTCTTGGGACATCGACGACGCAACGGTCATTTGCAAACAGCTTGGTTACACAGGAGCAAGAAATGTAATTTATCTTCTATACACACTGGGTACTATGATATACCTGTGCCTTTGCGGGGAAATCCCTTTCATTCTTTTACTTTGCTTAAGTACATTACAGTTGTGGGAATTGTTCCACCTGACTTCGATTGTACAGATAAAGTAAACAGTCGTGTAGGGCAAAATACAACCACACAAACCAATGTATCAAGTAGAATGACGAGCTACATGTTACCGTCTTTGAAGGAAATATAGGGTACATTTGCAGATGTAGAAGTAGCAGTTTAAAGCATTGGTAAAACCTACATATCGTGTTGTAGAAGTTGTTATAGCAGCAACCGCAACAGCTGCAGTTTGTGTAGTAGAAGTAAGACATATTGAGTGTAGAAGTGTTATAGTATCAGTGATGGTAATCACAGTGATAGTGGTGAAATAAGTAGCTTAGTGGTAGTTGTAATCGATGAAGTACAAGGAAACAGAAAACGTCTAGAAGAAGAAAAACGAACGAAAAAAAAGGAAAATATATCTTCAGTCGTGTAAGTATTAGCAATGTAGTAGCTGTGTGTTTCGAAGCTGCACTCTCCCATGAAATGTTTACAACCTTTTAACAGGCATTTTGTTGCGCAGAGTTCGGGCAAGGTACGGGACCAATGTGGCTCAGCGACGTAGAATGCAATGGAACAGAATCTAGCATAAACCACTGCAGCCATGCCGGATTTGGCAGCAACTACTGTGGCCACCACAAAGACGCCGGTGTACGCTGTCATAGTGAGTACAATTCACTTTAACGCGGTGCACAGGTTTTCATAGGGGACTTTATTTCATATCCTATAACCAAGGTATGTGTAAGACGGGATAAGGACAACCGGGTTTCAGAGAAACATTGCTTTACTGCGGATCTGGTTTCTATTATCAACGCCGTTTGGGGGTATATAAAGAATATATATATATATATATATATATATATATATATATATATATATTAGAATACGAACGTCTGGATTGTTCTTAGAAAAATGACCATTTCATTTAAAGACACAAGTAAACATTGTGGAGCTTCAATTTTAGTAAAAAAGAAATGTCAAACTTTTATATGCGAGCTACATATAGTAAGATGAAATGGACAAATAAACATTGTAGAATACCAAAGTTTGGAAAGTAATGCTGCCAATGGGCAAGATATGCATGAATAAACATCACTTTTTGAATTACCAAGTGGAGTATAAAATAGCCTAGATCTACACACACTAGTACATGGAAAGAATTTGGGAAGGTGAATCCGGTCAACCTGTGTACTTATAGATTTTTACTCTTTTAAGGCACTAAATAATCATTTTGAAAGACATTTTAGGGCTTCATTTTTAAACCTTATCCAATATACTTAGAGAATGGGGGATTATATACCTTTACACTTTATATACATTTTTTTATTGTGGTTATTGTTAACTTGGGTCTTTAAATTAATTTAACGTAGAAAAAACCTAGAAAAAAATTGGTTATATTTCAATTTCAATTTTAAGTTTACTTATTTAAAAACAACAGAGGAAATTTGATGTGTTCACACGCCAAAAGTGATAACACCGCATATAGAAAACGATATAAATACACTAATGCACAAATACACATTACATGTACCAGAACCATTAGCATGAAAACAACTTTATGATGGTTTGAAAATCCAAAAAGTAATCATGGTAAAATCAGTTCAGGATAAAAACTTTTGATACGTTTTTAGTTCTATCACGCCAACCCCACCCTTGTAATTTTCTGTGCGTTTATAAATGTTATCATGAGGAAGGGACATTTGATATGTTTACTGAGATATATTTGATAAAAAATACGATGTAAAAAAACACACAATGCTATATGCTATATTCCAACACTTAACGAACTTTATCATTGATTAACCCCTTCGGGGCTACGGGTTTGTACAGAAGCCTAGTACATCTTACACTCAGAGACAAAATACTTCTACAGAACCCCCAAATGCCAACCCTATCCTCTATAGTAAGGTTATAGTGCCTACAAATGGTTACATCCCACAAAATACATATTTTTACAAGTGAAAATGTAGACACCTGTTTCTGGTTGTGAGATTTACTGGGCTTTTGGAAAAGGCTCTTCAGGGGGTTAAACATCGAAAAAAAAAGGTACAAGGATTTGGGTTTCAATAATAGCAACGTGTGTTTCTTAGCAAAATACGCATTTGAAATTATATATCACCGCACCTTAAAGGTGAATTCGGTCAACCTGAGTTGAAAGACCTTGGACACCTTTGAACACCTTTGCGTAAAAGTTGAACTTCTATGAAACATGATTGAGTTATGGGTGCTTGGATGTTTATTTAACCGGTACAAAATGAGAATTTGATTTATATTTTTTCTGGAAATTTTTGGATGAATTCCATGACTACTGTTAGATATCCACATATCGGCAATTCCACCGATTATACATGGCAAAAATGGTATCACATTGTTTGTATTGCAATTTACATTCGGCTTACAGGTTATGTAGTTTTACGGGTTAATGTGAGTGAAAATCAATCGCGAAGTCAAAACTTCGTTCTTTTAGATAATCGGCAAAATAGTGTCAATAGCCGTTATTAGGACAAAGCGACGTGCAGAAGTAAGGCGTTGGATGAAAGTGTAATATCTCTTGTCGCTGACTTGTTTGAAAAACGTGGCAGGACATTTTATATATGCTATTTAGAACATTAAAAAAACGCAATTTGTACATTTTCCCTCGAGACCCTGTTCACTTTATGGAAAACATGACGATATATTGCGTGGCCATAATTTGGAATTATTTTTGTACTCGATATATCCATGAGACGCACAAGTAATCAAAACTAGTCTAGTACATTGCATTTCACCTTAGTAATTCCGAACAAAGCTATTTCGGTATTTTATTCTGTTGTTAGTGTAGCTCTTTCTCATGTTTTAAATATCTAGATTCGTTTGAGTGTGACTTTGAACACGATTTCTGTGGATGGACACACACATCATCGTACAAGTGGGCACGTAACGCTGGTAGCACGCCTACCTCAAGTACTGGGCCGTCTTACGACCATACATACGGGACAAGCAGTAAGATTTTCATTGTTAATCCTAAGCAGACTCTTTTACTTAAGATGTTGAATGGACTGGATGATTGGGCAGTGATCATGTCCTCACACTTTGCTTTTTTTTTCTTTTTTTCTTCCATAAGCTGAGGTACTTATGTATCTGATAAATAGTTGCATTGGTATAGTCCATATTTCTAGGTTATTGGCTGTTAATTCTGCCTCCGCAACGAAGTTGCCGGAGGCATTGTGTTTTCGGGTAGTCCGTCCGTCCGTCCGTTACCGGTTGTCGTTACCGCGATAACTTAATGATCGGATTTTGATGTAACTAGGACCAAGTATGTACTATGGGGCAACAATGAACTGATTAGATTTTGGAGCTGAAAGGTCAAAGGTCAAAGGTCACATGGCCTAAAACATCTCTGATTCGGGCTCGTTACCATGTTAACTTATGACGGGCATGTTGAATTTTGATGTAACTTGGGTGAAGTATGTATTATAAGGCACCAATGCCCTAATCAGATCTCAGGGTTAAAAGGTCAAAGGTCAAAGGTCACAAGGCTCCATACTTAATGTCTTTACCACGATAGCATGAGTATGGCTTATAGTAGGGATGGGCAAATGACAAAACATTTTAAAACAAGTGGATTCTATGGTCATTTGGGCTGCTGAACACAAATCCGACAATCATTTTGACCTACGATGAAGTTTTATATTGGTTCCTGCCAATTTTGTGAAAAAAAATGGCGGGAAAATGGCTTTTTGGCCATATTTTTGCAGTAAAGTGCAAAAAAGTGATGTGTAATATGTCCTCCTATATGTTTTTGAGGTTGCTGAGTTCAAATATTAGCATATTTAAGACATTGGAGGTATTGGTAGGGTGATATCTGTAAAAAAGTGATATTTTAAACCAAAATATACAGAAAATACACGTTATGAGCCCAAGATGAATGCAAATAATGACCATTATACATATAAATTCAGTTTTGCACAATAAATAATAGTAATAAATAATAATCCTAATAAAATATTCCTTTAAAGTATGTATTTACCATCCTTCAAAACACCTCTTTTCTATGGGTATTTTCAAAAAGTTCCTACGGTGGACACCCACCCCCTACTCAGTCGCTTTGCTGCCTTACAGGTATGACTACTCACAGTGTACATTTCTCTTGAAATTCTGACAATAATCCCTATTTACTATGCTCAGAAACAAGTCTTTTCTACGTGTATTCTCAAAAGTTCCTACCGGGGGGGGGGAGTATATCCCCTCCCACACCCTCCCTCGCAAGTATGACTACTGACATTGTACATCATACGAAATTCTGACTATATTGCATAACAATCTTGATAGAATATGCTTAGAAACGCGTCTTTTTGCATATCTTCAAAAAGATCCTAGCGTGGGAGGGAGGTATCACCCCTCCCACACCTCAACCCACTCGGTCGCTTCGCTCCCTCGCAAGTATGCCTACTCACATACAGTCTTCCACATCTGTCCTGACTGTCCTGTACATCTTTCTGAAATTTCGACAATAAGTTCATGATGAATACTATGCTTATAAACATGTATTTTCCATGCGTTTTTCAAAGAGTTCTTACCGCGTGGGGGAGGGGTCCCTCCCACACCTTCCCCACTCAGTCGCTTTGCTCCATAGTAAGTATGACTACTCACAGTGTACATCTTTTTGAAATAATGACTATAATCCCTAATAACTAAACACTACACAAAAAGTAAGTTCCCCCTAAAACAAGTGTTTGTAATTTCCAAAGCACGAACTTTGACAAACTAAAATCAGGTACACATGTTACTGTACGTATTACCTACCTTTCGTGAGAAATTTAGAGGTAGACATCTCTTCACGCTTCAGTGAGCACGATTTAAAGGCAATCTAACAATCTTGATTGAATATGTATTTGCCATAGCCTATGCTTAGAGAATGTTTTTTCTACGCGTATTTTCAGAAAGTTCCTATCGTGGGGTATACCCCCTTACACACCCTCCCCATGCTTCAAAACACATGTTTTCTGCGTATTTTCATTAGTGTTCCTACAGTGGACACCCACCCCCTATTCAGTCGTTTCGCTACCCACAAGTATGACTACTAACAGTGTGTATCTTTTTGAAATTCTTACTATAATCCCTAATAATCTTCATGAAATATGTAGGCTTATTTATTACTTCTTTTCCATGCGTATTTTCAAAAAAGTGTTTACCGTGGGAGGGGGTATCCCACACCTCATCCTGCTCAGTCGCTCTGCCTCCTCGCAAGTATGACTACTCAAATACCGTTTTCAACATACTTCCTGTACATCTTTTTTTTTTTTAAATCCGGACTACAATCATTAATAATCTTGATAAAATATACCTTTAGAATATGTATTTACCATGCTTTGAAACATCTCTTTTCTATGCATATTTTCAAAAAGTTCTTATCGTGGAAGGGGGTATCCCCCTCCACACCCTCCCCCGCTGCTTCGCGTCTCTTCCTCGCATGTTTCCCATAAAGCCCCTAAAATTGGGCTTTGGAAACGCGCCCAAGTGTCACTGAAGATATTAATGCACTGCTACTGAATATACTGTAAACTTTAAGAGTGCACCTTATTGCAAGTCCCTATATGAAACCTGAACAATTTTGACCATATTTGTCAAAATGCTGTGGCCCCCTAATTTTGACAACATGGATGATGGACAGTATATGTAGCTTTCCTGATATTTAATTATATTTGAATTCTGTTATAATGTGGAGAAACTGGAGATGTTCATTAGAACCATTGAATAACCCCATGCATAATTATTGGTAACAGTTGTAAGAACATGTGAATGCATAAAAAAATGATTTGGGCAATATTTGACCAAAATTACACTAAAATGCTGATTCTTTAGCAAATGCAGAGAATACAACTAATATAACTGTCCTGTTTTAAATATTTTTTTTATCCAGGGGCCAAAAAATCATGGTAAACAAAAGTACATGCTGTAGTTGCATGAATATTTGCAGTCTTGGGCACAAAAAGCGATTTTGGGAGCCATTTTTACCCCAAAAAAATGGTAACAAAATGCGGGGTTTCACTCAAAATAAGGAATACTTTCAACCCAACATGTCTAATTTATCTATTTTTCAACTCAGTGACCATAACAACATGTGGTTAGACACAGTACAAGCCACAGTTGCATAAATATTTGGTGTATTATGTACACAGATTATGATTTGGAGGGCAATTTTTCCCCAAAATGACCAAAAAAATACTGTTTTTCACCCAAAATAGACATTACAAACGACCAAACAGATCTGATTATCTATTTTTGTGCTCAGTGACCATGAAAACATACAATTAGACATATAAGAAGCCATATTTGGATACCACGCCACGACATCAAGGTTGTCATGGGAGACCTAAATGCTCAAATTGGCGGCGATCGGTCAGGGTTTGAGACTGTGTTGGGTCCTCACGCATATGGACGACGAAGTGACAACGGTGATCGCTTTATACAATTTTGTTCCTTAAATGACTTAAAAATTGGATCATCACTTTTCCAGCACAAGGACATCCACAAGATCTCATGGATTTCTAACGACAGCAGAATCAAGACTCAAATTAATCATTTTGCGCTAGGCCCCTCATGGAGGTCTGGATGCATGCAAGACGTCCGCTGTTACAGAGGAGCCGATGTGGCCAGTGACCACATCCTAGCTATCGCCAAGATAAAGATTAAACTGAAGAGACACAAAAAGAAATCTAGACTACCTAGAAGGTTCGATGTCAGTAAACTAAAAAACAACGAGATAAGTAAACAATTTAGAATATCACTCCAGAACCGCTTTGATATCCTTTCTGACACCCCAACTGACAGGCAACTAGGTTCTGAGGAGTGGTGGGATCATTTGAAGAAGGCAATGAAGTCAGCTGGGGAAAGTCAGCTTGGCTACCAGAAGCCACTCAAAGAAGAGTGGATCAGCAACCATACCTGGGGATTAATCGAAGAAAGGAAGCATCTTAACAACAAGCGCCACAGCTCAGCAGTTTAGAATGGAAACAATGCATTCTTTGAAGCATACAGAAAAAAGACAAAGAGTAAAACGTAGTGCACAGCGTGATAAGAGGATCTGGCTTGATAACAGGCTGATGATGCAGAGGAGGCTGGGGCACGTAATGACATGAGAACGGTGTATCGCATTGCAAAGAAGGTAACCAATAATAATTTCTCAAGGTCTGCACCCATTAAGGCAAAAGATGGAAAACTTCTCTCCTCTGGTGAGGAGAAGCTAGCCAGATGGGCTGAACACTTTAAGGAGGTACTGAACAGGCCCCAATCAGATAATCCTGCGCAACCTGCTGATCCTTCCAATATATTCCCCATTGCGACTCATGCCTTTACTTCAATGGAAGTCAGGCATGCCATAAAAAAGATGAACAATAAGGCACCGGGTATTGATGGCATATCAGCTGAGATGTTGAAAGCGGGAGACGAGACTGTGGTTAACTGGATCCTGGAAATTTGTAACCAGGTGTGGACGAATGGTAGGGTGCCACAAGATTGGAAAGATGCAGCCATGGTGTGCGTACCAAAGAAGGGAAACTTATCGGAGTGTGACAACTGGAGAGGAATAGCCCTTCTTTCCATCCCTGGCAAGGTCTACTGCCAAATGATATTGAATAGACTAAGGAATGTGATTGATGAGGAGTTACGGGAAGAGCAAGCAGGATTCCGTCCCTAGAGATCATGTGCTGAGCAAATATTTACTCTCCGTCGCATAAATGAAAAGTGCCAGGAATACCAGGTTCCCCTTGCAATCAGCTTTATTGATTTCAGCAAGGCATTTGATAGCATACACCGTCCGTCACTGTGGAAGGTACTCACTTCGTATGGCCTCCCCGAAACTGTGGTCCGAGCCATCAAGACAATCTACGAGGGTTCCAGATGTTGTATAAGGTCTGA
Organism: Eucidaris tribuloides; assembly: GCA_001188425.1. Classification (NCBI taxonomy): domain Eukaryota; kingdom Metazoa; phylum Echinodermata; class Echinoidea; order Cidaroida; family Cidaridae; genus Eucidaris; species Eucidaris tribuloides. Next base: position 15,679 of record JZLH01S0624155.1, on the reverse strand, counting down.
AGACGGTCTAAGTGACTGGTTCCAGGTACTTACAGGAGTGCGTCAAGGGTGCATACTTTCGCCGATTCTTTTTGCAATAGCTATCGATTGGGTCATGAAGAGAGCAAGGGTAGACAAAGGGATTCCTTGGCTTGATGACCGGAAAATATCAGATCTTGACTTTGCTGATGATATTGCAGCACACCTGAGCTACAGGAACTAGTTGATGCAGTAGGTGAGAATGCTGGACAACTGGGTTTGGTTATCAGTCAAAAGAAGACAAAAGACATGTTGTCAGGAGCCCATCACCCTCTTCAACATGCATTTATTGGTCAACAGAAAGTAGATATTGTTGAAGACTTTACCTACCTGGGCAGTTCAATAAACAACCAAGGTGACATTGCTCACGAAATTCATTGCAGAATCGGGAAGGCGTCGGCAGCATTTAATTTGGTCAAGCAGGAAATTTTCCCTAAAGACTAAGCTCAGATTTTATAACACTAACGTACTTTCTACTCTTCTGTACGGATCTGAGACATGGGGTCTGAAGATATCTCAAGAACGCAAACTCGACGCCTTCGACTCAAAGTGTCTTCGAAAAATACTGCACATAAGATGGGATGACTTCGTCACCAATAAAGACGTAAGAGAAAGAACTAAACAGCCCGTTGTATCCGATGTTATATGCAAACGTCTGAAATGGTTAGGACATGTGCGAGGCTGCCATCTACACACTGAGAAATAAGAGGTTGAACAGGGGTGTAAATTAGACGTTCGTCGTAGAGAACGCCCTTTTCAACCCTATACGGTTGAAATATGCACCCAGAACGGATGGTAGCATGGGGTGTAAGCGCGCGGTCATTTCGGGGGTGTAATGTTACACCCTAGACCTTACGTAACCATTAAGACGAGCTGTGATTGGTCAGTTTTAACTCCGCGGCATATTCGATGTATGCAATTGTGTTCCCGGCCCGCACCGTTTTGCCTAGCTGCGTGTATCCTTTGTCCGCGATCGTTAACGTTTTAAGGCACTTTGAGCGGTAAATTCAGATCCAACTACGAATTTTACGAAACAGTCGAGAAAGCAAAACGGCACATCATCTTTCCATTTTTACCTGTCTCCAGTCGTCAGATAGAGTGGACACTTCAAGTTTCACATCGGTTGTTGCAAGGTGTCAAAAGTAAGTTTCACAAGTTTCGCACTATTTTCATGGCAGGGGCATCGAGTCGATGTCGTGTTTTTTTTTTTTTGGAACAGTCCCAAATATTCAAATTTCTGTACTGCATTTGTGAATGATTTGTGAATGTCACGTCTGCAAGTAGAATT
>JZLH01S0624150.1:33405-44868 GCA_001188425.1 Eucidaris tribuloides | reverse complement strand
TAACCCTTTGGATTATCTTTTCTTCTTGTTTTGGAAGCCCCCCACCATGGCTGACATAAACTCCAGTGTTTTGAAACCGAATTGGTCTATAAACCCCATGTATCAGGTTGTATAACAAATTGCATACACCTTGTGATGAGAACACTGAAGGGTTATTCAATCAGCTCAAACAGCCTCAAATAAACTCTAGCATAGTTTGCATCTAATGAATCACTTATTCAAGATAACATCAGAAAGAAAATATGAAATAGTTCCATACAATTGACTCATATTATAACAAATTCCTTCAGACCAAGAAAATTACTTTGTCATAGCAAAAGTTTGTTATATGAAGGTGGCAAAACCAAACAAAAGTTTAATTTAAGAACCCTCAAAGTTTGTGTTGTATAAGATTTTGTTTTTACAGTGCTCTTTATAAGAAGGGTTTACTCACTTTACTGTTAGTACAGCTATTTCTGTATGAGGTATGATACATCACCATATAAAATTGTCCCTGTTTCAGGCATTACAAAAGCATTTTTGTTCTATTTTAAAGCCATATAAAATTGTTTCAAGCATTACAAAAGCATTTTGTTCTATTTTCAAGCCTCTAGTCATCGCAAAGCATAGTTCAGTTCATAGTTCAGCACAAATGCATAATCAAGATATAAAATCACTTAGTTTACCTCCTGATAATGTAGATACGTATTACTGGCATAAAGACAATAATGCTGTACAAAGTCTATAGCAACAATGGCCTGCCAGGCAAACATTTTAACACTGTTACCCACAAAAAGCATAGCTGACAAAACAAGGTAAATATATTATGACATATAATAAGCACTGGCGAAAATCTGTGATGTCATCATAGTCATCTAGAGGGATGATCTATTCATTCATCACCCCTAGATAATTATAATGACGTCACTGATTTTCGTCAGTGATAATAAGAATTGACTGAATACAACTGGTAAACTTCAAATACTGTAGGAATATTTTGAAAAAGAAAGGTTTGGTTCGTATGCATAGGTCTGGATAAGCTGGATTAAAACTACTTGTATCAAGAAATATTCGTCACTGCAGAGTAATTGTAGCTCAATCCCATTTCATGTCTTTTTATACAATCTTTTGAGGGAGTGATAGTAAATATGTCGCATCCAATTTCTACCAAAATTCTTTAAAAACTTGACCAAGTATAGCCTAACTTTAATACTTACAATTGCACCTACAATTTGCCTCAATGTGTCTACATTAAAATATTTGGTATCAAACACCCCTGTCATTAAGTACTTTGCCATATTCTGCCCAGACAACTTCATGAAACCATTTTTTTTCTCTGTTTTTCTAGAATTTGGTTTTCAATCCAATGAAGCTATTCACTGTCTGAATGGGGCTCTAGCATTTAGTTTTACAATACTATGCATTGAAGTAGACACACATATGTGCGAAGAGAAGTGACATGTAAAAAAAATACAAGATAATTATCACAAGAAAGCAATAAGTGTATTCGCAACCATGTTGATGTTTTTCTTTTGAATAGTGTTTCTGTAATGCGTCCCTTTCAGTCTTTAGTAGAGTATATTGCCAGCAGTTTACTCTTTTTTTTTTAAATGACAGCAGCACATAATCCTGCAAATGATGAATTCTGCATGGTTTTGACAGTTCATTTGTCTTCAAAGACAGTCTGCTCATCATTACAGCCACATTAATCATTGAGGAATGTTCACTGTATCCTTGGCACACAAAGCTGCATGGATCTACTTTAGCTTCTGACTTCTGATGAATGCTAACTGAATGGTTATTGTCACTTCACATTTGACTAGATGACGAGGGACCAAGAGTCAAGCTCTTCTGGAAATGTTTTGGTGTGAGGGGCGTCCGTCTAGCCAGAGGAGACAAGGCCTGAAAGAGAAGTCAGAAATTAGAATACTGTTTACAAATCACTCACAGATTCATCATCCTTATCATCCTCATCCTCCTCCTCCTCGTCATTATCATCACCATTATCAGTTTCATCATTTTCATCTTCCTCATCATTACGTCCATCACCATCATCACTTTTATCATCATTATCACTATCATCATCATCATCATCATCATCATCATCATCATCATCATCATCAATACTATCACCATTATCTTCGATGTTGTTACTGTTCAAATTCTAATCTATTTGAGGGATGGGTAGTAAGGGTAAAGTGCCTACTTCATCAATCACATACAATAGACTCAAATGTTTGAATTGTGAAGTTGTAATTTGATCTTCGGTTTTTGGTACAACCATGAAGGTCAGGGGTTTTTCAATGCACATTATCAGACCGATAATCTTTATTGAATTACAAATGCACGTAATCGTATTAACTATACACCAAATTATTCCAGATATTAATAATTTCTCAAGTACCTTTAGCGTCATAGTACCAGCTAGCCTTGCACCCATGGTCTGGAATTGCCTGGGACTGACACCATCTTTGGAGATCATAGGACTAAAGGAAGATGTAACAGCAGAGACAGCCTTCTGCATGGATCGACGAGGTGTCTTGTTGAAGGAGAAGGTTCTAGTCACCTTCTTGGTGGCTCTCTTGGCCGCCCTGACGATTAAAAGACAAAACATGTCAAGAATAGAAAACAATACATGAAAGCGTGAAGGTTACACGTGCAACTTTGCACAGATCAATAAATATAACAGAAATTATGAGTACAGTGCACTCTCGTGATACAATGTATAACAAATTTCATTATAAAGAAGTGAAATTTCTGGTCCCATAACCTTGATTTCCTTTGTATTATATTGCTTTTGCAACCCTGATATAAAGAAATTTCGTTATAAAGAAACAATTTCACGAGTCCCAAGGACTTTTTATAACAAGAGTGCACTGTATCAATGAGAATCCTGAATTGAACCTGAAGTTCACTTTAAAAATGGTGGCAAAGAAAGAGTTAAAGCTGAGGTTCAGTTTTGGTCAAGTTGATAAATATTTAATTAATAATCCACAAGCTACAGTATTGTAAATATCACGAAACAACATTGACCCTCGCAAAAAATGTTTTATGTTGTAATTACCATGATACTCTGACTCCTAAATCATTATTTTGTTCTTAAATGAGTAATTTTAGAAATCATTATGCTACTATCAATCACTAAAATGTTGTACTTGTAAACTATGATGCTACTTATAAATTTGAGAATGCAGAAATTCCACTTGTCTTAAAATATAGCTGAGAATTTAGCTTTATAACATGACACAAGTTTAACCCTCAGCCAGCAGTGACGTAATGATGATCAAAAGTCCCAAGAGCAAGATCGAACATAATGATAAAGGTTCAAATTGTTTGGCACTAGGACTCGTTCAACAAGACCAAGCCCCCGATCAAGAAAGAATGGCCTGAAGACTGGCCTCAACTACAACACTGCTGGCCAACAGGTTTGAGAGTGTGCTTGACCCCCCCCCCCCCCCACATGAAATTTGATCATGATTCACAGAGAGGCTTGTATTTATTTTTTTTCTGACCCCCAAATGATATTGCTCATTGCACCACTTTTGGCCAATATAATGCGGAATTTAATTATTACCTGACTGCCTTGTTTCTACGACCAACATCAAAATCACTCTTAGATAACTCTAGGTCTTCTGGGACTATCTTGACTAGGAAATTCTCCTGCAATAAAACAAACAAACAAGAAAGAACACAATATGACATTAAAGGTACATGACATGATTGTGAGTAGTCCTCAACTTGGGGTGAAATTATTCTAGAATCAGGTAAACTATGCAAGGATTTTACTGTGAAAATTTGGTAGTCAAAAGTTGACTCATTTTGAAATAATTTCCATCAGTATGCCTGTGACAGACAAAACTGTTGTGTAGCTCAGTATGGGGTCTATTTCTATCGAGACTTGAGAGAAACAGAATGCTAGTATGTTCATGCTTGATTTGGCTTAAGTAAACAAATTCAAGATAAATCTTTCCAGGCAGGAGATACACTCCAGCTGGTATATCCATTGATATTGATATATATGTGGCATTTGCTAAAAAATACATTTACAGTTGTGGTGGCCACTTCCACTTAGGCAAATGATTTAACATATGTTTGTTCCCAAAGGGACTCTAAAATATGTTTGTCATCGGCAAGATTCAAGTCAGACATTTGACTTGTACGAAAAACTTCCTATTGAAAGAACACAGATCAAATTGAATCTGACCAAAATATTTGAAATAGGAGACAATTTGACTAGCGTAAGGTCCATTTATGTAAAGTCATCTGTACATCTGAGAACTCACAGCATCAGTCTTGCAGGTGGTATTGGCCATGTGCTGACAGAGTGTCTTCAACCATTCCTCCTTACATGTCTCTCCTCCCAGCACAGTAAACATGTAGAGACGATCAGTACGTTCTAACGTGTCCATTGGAGGCTTGCACAGCAGGGCAAAGGCATCGTGGCATTCTGAAACATGCAAGAGGTATGATGATCGAGAATTGATTTTCACATAACTTATTTGTTTAAATCATTTTTTACTTCAGATTAAAGTCTTTAAGTATAATAAAGCCAAACATTGCCCCCATAACTGTGAAGAGGGGTTGATCTGATAGAATTTGAATCAATCCATCATATCCTTTGATTTATCTTGTTTTTATTTAACAAAAAATGAAAACTAAAAACAAATTTTAATTTTTTCTTGAGTTTTTTTTTTTTTACCAGTTTTGTCACTTAACCAATTTGTATGCATCTCTTTGTTTTATACTTAAATCATTAGGAAATTAGGAATTTCCACATTTGCCACTTTACGAACCTCCAGTCATGAATATAAGTTTACTTTCATGTAGGTTCTTCTTTTTTTTTTAATGTCATAATATCAATCTGCTTATAATAGACCAGGGAAGTTTTTGTGTACGTATTTTTTTTGCACTTAAATGTACTTGTTTATGAAGTATTGCAAAGTACTGCTTTGTCATATCATTTTGAGAAATGTGAAATAAATCAAATCAAACCCGCCAACCCTGATAAATACTAACCTTCAGTTTCAGTGACGTCCAGTACTCTCCGTATGTGTGATAGTGACAGCAACTCAATGTGCTTGAAACATTTCTGAGATGTCTTGATGTTGGTGTGCTTGACTCGCTTTTTACAGATCTGGGGAGAGACAGAATAGAGGATAGGATATTGAAGAGAAGTAAATCTTGACAGTGCAGTGCAGTGAACTAAAAAGAAACCTGATCCCAGAGTGGATGTCTTTAACCCAATTTTCCCAATAATTGTCAAAATAAAGCATGTCTACATCCATGTATTGTATTGCCACATTTGTATCTTTCTCATGTAACCACAGACCTGCCAGCATAATTATTACCATTCATATTTTTTTGTACTGTGCGAGTGCATTGCATACACTACTGATTTCATTACGTACAGTCAACATTAAACTATATTTCCATACAGATTCTACTCGAGAAATTTTGAGGTGAAAATTGGACTTGCACTTCTGGCACAATATAGCTTAGAATATCATCCTATATCTCTATCACTTTACCATAAAACATTATGATCATGATATTGTTGTAAAGATCATAATGTTTCTTCATGTGCTTTTATGCACACGATTTTTCATAAAAAAACAAATCAGTAACATGGAACTAAACAAAATTCTTACTGATGAAAAGTACTCCTGCAGTTTGGTTTTTGTGTGTGATGGCATTTATTTGTGTAGTAAATAAACCTTTGAATGCATTGAATGAAAACGACAGATATCAAAAGACACATTTCATACAATGTGTTAATTTGTACTTGTGAACTGTCAGCCCAACAGACTGAAGGCCCCATGGACAAAAGCCTGATTGACCGAAAACCCAATAGCCTAAAACTCCAATAGAATAAATATACCAAGCATGTGCACTTTGTAAGTCGAGAGCACAAGGAAATGTATATGTCATTGTTACATGTCTCAATGCTTGCATCCCTATACTTGCAGCGCAATCCTTTAAAGTAATACGCTAACATTGTGGAGCTTCAATTTAAAGAATTGTCAAATTTTGATATCTGAACTACATAGTAGTGTTCATATGGACAAATAAACACCCTAGAATAAAAAAAGTTTGGAAAGTTACACTGCCAATGGCAAGTTATGCATGAATAAACAATTAAAACTCGGGGCGAGTTTAAATAGCGTAGGTGTACACACAGTAAGTCTATGGGAGAAAATGGGCAGGTGAATCCGATCAACTTACGATTTTCACTTTTTTAAAGCACTACATAATCATTTTGAAATACAATTTTTTTCAGGGCATCATTTTTAGACCTTATCAAAGACAATGGTAGCATGGGGAATCATGTAGTTCAGATTTTTTAACTGTGGTAAATGCTAGCCAATACCTTTAATTTTATTATGTAAGAAACGTAAGTACAGTTGTATAATTATGACTCTCAGTCTATCAGGCCTTCAGTCAATCTGGGATCCCCCTAATACATACCTCTAGTGAGTCTGAGAAGAGGAACATGGTGATATAGATGCCCTTCTCAGTGAACGAATCTCCCTTGCCAATCTCGTACACGTCAACTTTGGTGATGAACTGACGATGGGCGGACAGTAGGTGAGCTGGGACGCCCTCTATCTCATTCATGATGTCAAACATCTGTGTGTGGCCTTCTGTCTTGCGTTTGTCTTCGTTGATTTGTCTGGAATGAAGACAAAATACTTGTTAACCAGTTTTCAGCATATTCAGTAAAATATGTACTTTGCTGGTATTGGCTATCAATATTTTTGTAACACCGCAACAGCTTAATAAAAACTCAAATAAGAAAACAAAATTATTCTTACGAATGTGCAGCACTCTGAAACAATCTGCCAAGCCATATTAGAAATGCACCATCAATGTCATCATTTCCTCTTTTGTTCTGGCGTCATATTTGTCCTAACCCTATAAAAAGCTGGTCAATTGATCAAATGTATTTTGTTTTAAAATCATTTGTTCCACTTATGTTTTGCACATCTGCCATCCCTGAAACCTCAGAAAAAGGGACAAAATGGGGTGAAAAAAAATAAAAAAATAGGGACATTTCTAAATATCCTAGTCATTACTTTACACATAATATCTGCCCAAAAAATATGGACACAATCTGACAAATGGGTAAAAAGCACTCTTTCTTTTGCCCAAAATATGGACTGCCCCTAGAAAATAGGGACAGTTGGCAGGTCTGTGTAATGCTCATAAGCCCATTCCTTGTATTTTGCTGTAGGGCCTCCATGAAAAATAGTGCTTAATCACTGTTATAGTCACCCTACTGAAAAAGACAACAATACAAGGTTTCAGCTTTGAAACAATGCTTGTGTGCTGCTCTGCCGATGCATGTCATGCCATATTTCAGTCAAGAACCCTGTGCTGTTGACTTACTCTGTGACCTTCTTGAGTGCCTCCAGCCCCTGTTTGAGGTTGGTGTGGTCCGAGTGGGTCTCAGGGGTCCGCTTCCATAGGTCCGATAGGAGCAGGATCATACTGGGTAACCTCTGGACAGGTCGGATCAACAGCTCTGTCAGGGACTGACGACCGCACTCCGGTTTACTTTGACAAATCTGAAAATATGAATGGGATATGGCAAGATTGGAAGTAGTTCTAAATTAGATGGATGTTGAAACTTTCTTTCTGTCAAAATTCATTTCACTGATGATGAGAATAATAAATTTGAAGATGATAAAATTTGTTTACATAAAAAGCACACACAACTCATGAGGCTGCACTGAATCAAATACTTCAAAGTTTGAGGTATATCTTGTTCTTTGCTTCTGTTCATATGGTAGTAAGATACAAATTACATTCTTAAAGGGCAGTGGCATGATTGGGAGAAACAAAAAATGCCTCTTGAACCAAACTGGTTGAAAGATATATCAATGGATGCACCAGCTGGATTGTATATCCTGGCTGGAAGGATTTATCTTGAGTTTGTTTACACTAGCCGAATCAAGCATAAACATAGTTTCTCTCGTGCCCTGATAAAAACACCTCCCATAGACTGCTACACAACAGATTTGTCTGTCACAAGGCATACAGATAGAATCTATTTTAAAACGAGTCAACTTTTGACTACCAAATTTTCACAGTGGTATCCTTGCACAGTTTACTTGATTCTAGAATAGTTTCACCCAAGTTGATGACTACCCTCAATCATGTCATTTACCTTTAAAGACGCTATATAACACTGTGGAAGACACATTTAAAAAATTGTCAAATTTTGCTATCTGACATATCTGACAGTGTTTGAATGGACAAATAAACACCCTAGAACACAAAAGTTTGGACAGTTATGCTGTAACTAGCACAAAATGTGCAGATACAAATTGGCACATTAATTTCCTATCATCCGACACAGCAGTCTATGGGGGAAAGCTGGAATGGTCTCTCAATGATTATCACTTTTTTAAAGCACTTAATGATCGTTTAAAACTGCATTTTTTTCAGGGCTTCATTTATAGACCGTATCAGAGACACTGGTAGCGTGGGAAATCATGAAGCTCAGATTTTTTAAACTGGAAACATTGTTATACAGTGCCTTTAAGTGACTGGTACAGAATTCTATTTCTACAGTTTCTACAATTCTTTTCTGACTCTTTCTTACCTTGAGGAATGCATGGAATCTTGGTTTCTGTTTGTCACATTGGACGATGGTTTGTTTAGCCAACTCAAAGAAGTTCACAAATGCTGGGTATGCCTTGATCATATCTGCAGACTGGAACAAAAAGGAAAACAAGCTATATCTAAACGTTTTTGTTCCAACACCTTTAAGCAAATTTTATTTCGTCTTGTTTTTATTGATACATGTGCTCTGCAACAAATAATGCAACTGAATGAATTAGATGCTGGGGAGGGAAGACAATTGCAGTGACCATGAGCACACAAAATGCCTGGAAAAACTCCATAAAGAAAGATGCCAGTGGTAAATGGCTACAAGACCTAATTTTTTTTTTTTTTGGAAAGGTAAATTGCACACATCACAAGCACAATGTGCAAAGTCTCTTTCTGCCGGGGTCCAGGGCCCACTTAAGGGCCCTGGAAGATCTGGGTTCCCAGATGGTCTCTGCTTCAATCTGAGCCTATTTGAGGGATCATTTTCCCCCAGTTCAGCAGAAGTTTATGAGTTATTGATAATTTAACCATATTTTTTTTTGTGGTGTACAAATCAAGAATACAATTTTTAAGGCTAGGAACAATGTGACTCACATGTTTGACTATAATCTGCCCAATGCTCTTGTCCTCGCTATAGTTGTCAAGTAACTTCTGAATGTCGTCCTTCAGTCTGCAATGAACACTGTGAATGTCTGGAATGCGGTTGAAGATGGTCTTGATCTCTTCCTGGGCCAAGATGGGTCCTCCTGTCTGCTCCATCTCTAGTGGTTCCTTGAAGACCTGATGATGATGATAATAATAACTATAATAACGTCTTATTTACCCAGGGTACCCACTTCAATGAAATAGCTCTCCCAGCAGGCCCTGCATAACATAAATGTTATTACTACCCTTCTCTGTTCTACAATTCCAAACGCCTGTCTGGAAAGCAGAAGGTACCATTTTAAAAAAGTCTTTGTATACCCCAGCCAGGACTCGAACCCGCGACCTTCCGGATGTGAGGCGGACGCTCTAACCACTAGGCCATCACGCCAGTGATGATGATTAAAGACAGTAGAATTATTGAATGGTTTATTTATCATGGGACCCAGTGTCTACTCCATCTCTAGTGGCTCCTTGAAGACCTGATAATGATGATCAAAGATAGAATTATTGAATGATTTACTTATCACGGGTCTTCCTCTCTGCTCCATCTCTAACGGCTCCTTGAAGACCTGATGATGATGATCAAAGTAGTAATAGTAGTAATTCAAATTGAAAATCTAGTTGTGTCTCCAATTACAGGGGTGGCTGGATTCACCTTACTCTCCAAGCAATTGCCATTTACATGAGGCTTTTTTGGAGCAAGCATTTTACAGCTGGATGCCCTTCCTGACGCTAACCTGGGACAGATAGTACAGGTTACTAGGATACCAGTAGCAGGCCCTCAAAGGAAACCTGACCTGACTAGTTAGTAGATTATTAAATGGTTTACTTATCATGGGACTTCCCATCTATAGTGGTTCCTTAAATACCTGACGATGATCAAAGATATTACAATAAAATTATAATTAACATTTGCTGGAAAGACCACATTCCAAACATAGCATATGACAAGCTCTCATGCATATCTTACAGGATGACCTGACATTTTCTCCGTCAACAGTTGCTCCAGTGACAATATCTCAGCAGACAATGAGTTAAGGTTATCATTGAGTTTCCAGTTCAGAATGGGGTTAGGGTTAGTATATGACATAATCATCCGAGAATTGTCGCTGGAGCACTGTCACAGAGTAACTGCTTTGCAGTTTACTGCATGCACTCCTACTAAGACACAACCTCATAAGATATTGGTCTGGAACTGGAACTAAAAATTGATGTACACAAGCACAATCTGTAGGAGTGTATACAGCGTATGCGTACACACAGTACTATGCACACATGTTGAAAAATTCTACAGAAGGTGCAATCATACATGTAGATCACACGCATGCTCAGTTGCTATCTTGCCATCAATACGCATGAATTGATTGCTTTTCCTACTGTCCACCACATGTATTTATGTAAGATTCAGATCTTAGATCGAGCCCTGTTGAATCAAACAAATAGTGAATGGTTTTTATTTGTGCATCACTGTATGGGGAAAAAAACTGTATTCAGTGAAATATGAGGCACTCTAATCAACAAGACAAAAATCTTGTACCATCACACATGTGACTATTCACTATTTGTATGAAGTAATGGCAAATATTATAGTTATTCAACTTTGCTTTGGTATTACATGTATTAAATATCCAGTCATTCTCACATGATAATTCAGGATACTTACCGAAATGATAGTGCTGAGAATTTTGACATAGTTGATTTCCGTTTGAAGGAGCTCCATGGCAGTCATGTGACGTTTGGATAGAGGCTGGGTGGGTGGGGCTGGCTTTTTGACGGGCGTGTCCGTATCCATGGGAGTACATGGTTCTGTAGTGAATTAGCCAACAAAAGAGAAAATTAGACGTTTTTAATATTAAAGATCATACAAATTAAGAGATAGGTATCTCAACATAGTTACAAATTAGAAGTTTTAATGAAAAAGCCTGATTTAAACTTTTACAGACTGTGTTGTTGATTTTCACACCAAACTGCTTTTCCTCAGATTTGATCCAACTAAAGCCTCCATAAATATACACGGTTTTAAATTGGAGAGTCATGAGTTGTAAGGTTTTAAAATATAAATGTTAAATTATTTGAAATTAGACTGTTGCTCATTGTATTTTGTAACACACTGTACATAGCTTTCACCTACTAATTTTGAGTTTGGCAGAGTTCAACTGTACCAGAGTGCTTCACAATCGTCTAACTGCACTGGTGTGAGTTTTTGGCCTTGTAAGCTTTGATGAG
>JZLH01S0624143.1:114046-133637 GCA_001188425.1 Eucidaris tribuloides | reverse complement strand
AACATTTAACATTGATTTTGCTAACAAATTATTCAAACAAAAATATATCTATATTTAAATGTACTGTACACATCTAAAAAATGGCTGATTGATTTTGATGACTTAATGATTATATGAAGAATTGATGGGTTGAGTGATTAATTGATGGATCAATAAATTTGATTGATAAACTCATTTGAAAGATTATAGGGAAAGTATAAAATCTATATGACAGAAAAAATGTACCTTTTTTGTGTCCAAAGTGTAGTATTTTGCAGTACTTACATGTATGGCTTCAGAAATACACTGTTGTTTATACAAATTATACTCAATTAATAGTTTCTCATGATGGTGACTATTCAACACCCCTTGAAACTCTAGCCTTTGAAATGAACTGAACATTTGTTAGAAACTGAATTTAATATGCAATTTGTGCAATATTGTACATTAGCAAACAAACAGTGTAAACAAATATAACACAGTTTGTTTATGCTTGAAGTGTTATTCAAATTTCAACAAACCTTAACTTGGATTAGTCAGATTTTCAATTATCCTTCAAAAAGTACAAATCCGATACATATCATGAAGGACTGACAGAAACACCAGCCAAAATGGAAATTTATTGGATAATTAACTCTTAACGTGCCAAATTCGCAGATCTGCACTCAATAATACACATAAAGTCGGAGTCCATAGAGGTTGAAATTCTCCGGCATGTTTAGAGTTAAAATACAAGGAATGATATGTACTCAGTTTCAAGGTACTTTGCATTACGGCAATTCCTAACTGCCCCCCCCCCCAAAAAAAAAATCCAACCCCCCAAAAAATAGTTTAAAGGGCAGGGGAACCTGTTATGATAGGATTTGTTCTATTATTTGTAATTACATGTACATGTTACTACTTAAAAATCATTATATAAAACTCATCACCTCTGAAGATTCCAAAGTCTCCTTCCACATTAAATATTTCATTCTTTATGATCCCACACCACACTGTCTCTAGTTGCTCATAAAAGAAACGCTTATCTCCGAGTGAAGTACTCTTCTAATTACGTGAATTGCCAGTGTTCGGGAGCCGCGACGATTAAAACTAATGAGATAATCTACTGAAAATGACAAATTGTGGTGCACATCCACACCAAGTGAGTGATTAGAACCTAAAGATACATATCTATGAACAAACATACAAATTATGAATCCGTGTCCCATGTACAATGAATTATCAGTCTTTATTTCTAGCAGTTTTTCTTCTTTGGGTGGATGACACTTTTTATCAGATTGCTTTAATTAGATTTCATAGTTGGGTTGGGACATTTCAGTTGTGCCCGGGAGATAAATCCTAATGTTTGTGCCGGAATTACATTTTAACAAGGCAAATTATGAATGACAAATGACATTATGTACTTCACCAATAGTTCTAAGCATGAAGGTTATTCTTAGATCATATTTTGGTCAAGTTCAACTTTGGATAACAATATAATGAATGTTGACAGATTTTTACGAATTAAATCTAAAGTTAAGCTGGGTGTAGATCTCAGAAGGATATGTGTATCTCTTTTGTCATTCAATAATACTTTCCATTTGTGTAATTTATTTTGAAATAAATTTTAACAGTAAATGGAAAATTTATTTTTCAATTTTAGTTTGGCTGAAAGTTGTACTATTTTTCATTTTGTTTTTACAATCTTTATTCTTTGTAAAAACCTTTCGTTGATTAATGGTTAAAGCCCAAGTTTAGTTTTGGGGATTTTTTTTATTTGAAAGCTTTATGCCCCAAAGTCATAACCCTGCAATAATAGATTCTGAATGTCTTTGATTGTTTTTTTTAATTAATTAAAGAAAAATCTCGGGGGGGGGGGGAGGGGACCCCCGGAGATTTTCGACTATATTTTACATTATAGCATCCAAAGGGTTAATAAGGCGTTATATGAGTTATAACTCATCTGAAAGAGCAGACTCTGCTCTTTCAGATGAGGTATAACTCATATAACCTTTTCTTTAATTAAAATAAAAAAAAAAACTAAAGACATTCAGAATCTATTATTGCAGGGATATGACTTTGGGGCATAAAGCTTTCAAATTAAAACAAATCCCCAAAACTAAACTTGGGCTTCAAACACATAACTACAAACCTTCTCTCTGCAAGCCTATCATTCATTAATACATAATTCCACACTTCTAATCAATGATAACAAAGATTACAAAGATTTGAGTGAGAGGAACTTATAGGAAAAAAAGTGCAGCTTGTCGAAAATATCTAAATATATCTGCAACTTTTTTTTTAAATGCAGCAGCAGGAGTAATGATACATTATGTAATGATCAGAAGGAATATATCACTTTCTAATGAAAAGAAGATAATAATTTTAATTTGTTTTTCAATAAACATGCTTTATATTTCTCAGTAATGGTGGATACATCCACCGTAAACGAAGATATGTTTTGGTAAATTGTGTGGAGTCAACAAAAAAATTATCAATACCTGCATGTGTGATTGTATAATGGTATCCATAACACAAAAGTGGGAAACATTTTTAGATTGTTTTAAAATTGGTAAAATCACTTTAAAGACACTATGTAACATTGTGGAAGACCCATTTAAAAAATTGTCAAACTTGCTATAGCTGATATATCTGACCTGACAGTGTTTGATTAGACAAATGAACACCCCAAAACACCAAAGTTCCGACAGTTACGCTGTTACTTGTAAAATATGCACATATAAAAATTGGTGTATCAATTATTCTCGAGCGGCCAATGAAAATTCTGCAATACAGCAGTCTATGGGTGGAAACTGGAATGGTCTCTCAATGATTTTTACTTTTTTAATGATCATTTTGACTTGCATTTTTTTTCAGAGCTTTAATTTTAAGACCTTATCAAAGACACAAGTAGCATGCGGAAATCATGTAGCTCACACTTTTATAAAATGGAAATATTGTTATGCGATGCCTTTAACACTCTGTGTACAATTGTAATAAAAATCCAAAGACTTTGCATGTGATGAACCGAGAGCAGTATTGAAAGGGTTAAATAAGACATACATGTAGATACATTGATGTATGCAACAAGTATGCCAAATGGATCATGCAAGAACAATGTGAGCCCAATCTCTCGTGGGCATGTACAGTATCCAAATGCCTTGAGTATTTAAACCATGCTGCTACAATTATAAATCCTGGCAGGCCTAGAGCCCTTGTATCCCTGCCAGACTACTGGCTGCAGTATGTGAGCAGAAACAGGGGGGCCCTTCCATCGTGTCTACCGTATGGCATGCAACAGGAAAATCAGGGCTCCAGCAAGGAAAACAAAAACAGGCAACACATACAGATATCTAAGTTCTTAACATTTTGCACGTTCGGTTATTGGCTGGTGTTGATAAGGCATTCGTGGAAATTGGTGCAATAAAATGGCTAATGGGGAATTGATGAAGGGTGTTAAATTTATGTGTTGTTGCTGCTTCAAAGATATTTTTAGACTTTTGAGGTAAGATGTGTCTCTGTGTCTCATCTCATCAAAAAAGTGGAAAAAACGGGAAAACAAAACAAACATTTCTTGCTAGTTGCTGAAACAGCTGAATGGGATTACTATTTTGATCTACAGATATTGACTCTGTTAGTTATTATATTACAGACTATCCATGATTCGAAACTTGTGAGACATCAAACCGACACAGAAACAGGAAAAAAAGTAATAACAGATGGTTTGGGTGGGGAGAAGGGAGACATGAATAAACACAAAAGATGAAATGAATAAATTAAAAGAATAAATGAAAGGTTTTCAGTGAGAATTTATGGCTTTGCAGAATTTCCTGTAGGCCTACAAATCAAAAGCTAGATCTTTTTGTTTTATATTTTCATTGAGTCCAAAAAGAATGACCAAACAGAAATTGAACCTCCAACCCACAGCTTTAAGGACAGTGGCACTTCCACTAAGCCACACTGAGTGACAGTAATGCCATGTTTTATAACTTGATACCTGTTTTGGAAACCTGTTTTGGAAACTTACTTCAAGAAAACTGCTTTTAAACTTTGAATCTCACTTAATTTCTTTTAAGCATAGGCCCTACTATATTGTCTGTGAAACTTAAAGGCAGGGGATCTCTTTTGCATACCTAAAAATTAACATTGTGTAAATACAATGCATGGCATTTAGAAGAAAATGCCATCTGCATGGGAACCTTTAGCAAAATATAGGACCTAGAAACTCACTTTCAGTGAAATTATAGTGACTGTTCGACTCTGCTTTGAATTGTTTTCTCGGGAGAAAAAAATCCTGCCATAGAACGTACACTAAACGACTATTGTTTTTCTTTCGCATTTTTTAAATTCTAGGCAACTAATGACCCCCAAATTCACAGACATGCCTTTCATGAATAGCCTAAGGACATGGGCTATATTTTCCTGGTCTGTGGGGATGTTTGCAAATGAGATCCACTGCCTTTAATGTATCTACACCATGAAGCTTGAGCACCTATATGTATTTTGGCACATTATAAAATGTCACTATTATTATTATCAATTTGCAATGGTAACTTTTGGTTTATTTCATAGTGACCATTGCAAAACGGCCACATGAGTGGAGACCAAATTACTCCATTGGTGACAGAGATCCAATATTCTCATAAAGATGCATATCACTCAAAGCAAAAATGAAACCAGCCTGTCACGTTAGTTTCAAATGGAATTTAATTTTCTCACTAAAGGGCTGAAGTTGGATTGCTCTGCCCCCCAACAGAAAGCATCACTGGGGCTTCCCCTCCAGCCAGATGTTACAAATTTAAGTAAGGAATGAGTGTTACTGTTACAGTGCACACATTCCAAAGTGTATGTAGCTCCAGCTTTCCTGTAGGATCTGAGAATAAAATCTCATCCCACTGATAAAAGAAATAATTTCCACTGTCTTGCAGTCTTTTTATTTGTAACATGCTAATTTTGCTTTGATTTTTTTTTTCTAATGGGATAAAATAAAAAAAATTGTTAAAATTTAACTTACATGATGTAATTATTGTTATCACTATTATGATTAGTAGTAGTAGCAGCAATAGTAGTAACAGTAATAGTAGTAACAGCACCAGCAGCTGTAGTAGTAGTAGTAGTAGAAGTAATAGTAGTAGCAGTAGTAGTAGTAGTAGTAGTAGTAGTAGTAGTAGTAGTAGTAGTAGTAGTAGTAGTAGAAGTAGTAGTAGTAGTAGTAGTAGTAGCAGCAGTAGTAGCAGCAGCAGTACTTTCATGTTGTAATCTACAAGCCCCCTTGGCCCTTTCCCACCTTCCTTCCCCTACCCCATCCCTAACCCAACTATTATACCATTTTGCTGTACATCAGGTTTCTATTGTGATAGATTTAACTGCATTGTTGCATTGTTGTGTTTTGCTTAAAGCCACATCTAAAGATGTTGTTGTTGTTGTTGTTGTTGTTGTTGTTGTTGTTGTTGTTGTTGTTGTTGTTGTTGTTATTATTATTATTATTATTAGAAGAAGAAGACACAGAACCTGGTGTGGGATATTGTGTTCTTTAGGTACAACATTTGAAATCTACAATTTACATGTAGCTGTCAACAGGGTGGAATGTCCACTGACCAGCTCTACAATCATTTGAAATATACATTAAACATTAACTTTCCTGAATAGGTGTTGACAAAGTAAAGTTTTCAAATGTACAAGGAAGAATTTGAATGTGGTAGAATTGCACCTGGTGTGGTTTATGCATCTCATTATATGCTTCCTGAACAGGTGTTAACCCAATATTAAGCTAAGAAATGTACAAGTAAGGAATGTGCTGGTGTGAAATTTGTACTGAGTTGATATGAATATGATTTGACTTCTTGAAATGTCCCTGCCACTCAAGGTGCTGGGAAACATTGTTTTTGTTTTGTCTGTCTGTGTGTCCATTGTGTGTCTGTCTTTGCCAATTTCATCATAAAAACACCACAGCAACCACAGAGGAATCTGTTCATAAATTGGTTGATTAGCCAAAACTATGAATAAGGTCACAGTTAATATGATTATAAACATAATAATTATCATTATTAACAGTAGTAGTAGTAGTAGTAGTAGTAGTAGTAGTAGTAGTAGTAGTAGTAGTAGTAGTAGTAGTAGTAGTAGTAGTAGTAGTAATAATAATTAAATAGTAGTAGAATCACTGCACAAGAATGACCCTTTACAGATAGTTACCCTCATTTGTAAGCCTACAGCATATCAGGAAGAAATAGGTCTAACGTGAATTTAACAGACACGTTATTACAGAAACGATACCTCATCCATCACCTTATGCCATAATGATGCCATTTATGAGAGAAATCTTAGTTTTTGAATTAATTTTCTGAAAGCATCATGATCCCTATGGAAACCCTTTTTAATCTAAATAAGGTTGATGGTGGTTACATTTCTGTTAATCAAGAGGTAACAAAAGGTTACATTTGCACTTGTTTTTTTTTATGTAAATGGCTGATTTTTTGATAATATTTCTCATGCATGTTACCTTAGGTAATAGGCTCAGTTTGAGAAGATTTTATGCTAACTACCTTTAAGGAATGAACAGGAAAGAGATCTCCAAGTCTAAACACATGACATCTAATATTTCTAAACAGAGTAAAGTATCATAGATAAAGGGATCTCATTCAAAGGAAATTTCAAGTCTGAATAGGAAATTGTGAATTTCATTCTTTGTGGGGGTATGTATTTGTGTTTTTTGTTTGCGGGAAATTAAGCAGGTAGCTCGGGACACTAGACGAATTTCTCTCTGGCAACCCAAAACCGCAGCATACAATGATTTGAGGTTTCTTGTAGAAGGATGCTAGCTGGGTTACATTAAACTGAGATGACTTGTAGTTTCTTTTTTAGATTACTTCATTCTTTAAGGTTATTTTATTTTGGAGGTGGGGTATTTTCAGACATTGTTATACAATGTATTTTCAAATTTCCATTTAAATTGCAGTAATTTTACCTACCATACATTAGTCCTATGTGTTTTACACCATACAATCATTGTAACTCTATGCTTTAACATTTTCATTAGAATTTGCAGTTTCCTTATATTTTTATTTTTTAGAACTAAAAATAACATTTTAAATGATTAATTAACTATTGCTGCTTCAAATGGATAGTCATATAAAATACTTTAAAGACACTGTTTAACATTGTGGAAGACCATTTATAAATTGTTAAACTTTTGATGTCTGACTTACTGTATATGACAGTGTTTTAATAGACAAAAAAGAAATATCCTAGAACACAAAAACTTACAAATTACAGTTTTGCTATCACTAGCAAAATACATGTAGATAAATATCTGTACATGACAGTGTTTTAATAGACAAAAAAGAAATATCCTAGAACACAAAAACTTACAAATTAAAGTTTTGCTATCACTGGCAAAATAGATAAATATCAGTACATGTATGAATTAATATCCTGGGGAAAAAAATAAATAACACAGAAGTTGGAATGGGGAGAGATTGGACAGGTTGCTCATTGATTTTCACTTTGTAATATGACTCAATGTTCTTTTTGAACTGCAATTTTTCAAGGTCGTCATTTTTACACCTTATCAGAGACATCAGTAGCATCGGGGATCATGGAACTCAGATTTTTAAATTAAACTGAAAACTTAAAGTTAAATAATGCCTTTAACTCTTAACATGCCAAAGGCGCAGATCTGCACCAAATTATACACATAAAGTCTATAGAGGCTTAAATCCTCTGGCATGTTAAGAGTTAACAATAGGCCAATCATGATATTATATAAGTCAGACAATCATTGAATTGAATTAGATTCAAGAAACTATGAATAGTTACTTATTATAAACAAACAAATAAAAATAGAAAAAAAATAAGAAATCAAATCCTGTTTGAATCTCATGTGGTCTGGACATCAAAACAATTTCAAAAATTTTTAAATTAGTAATTTGGTGTTAAAAAGAATATATCATTATTGAAAAAATATATATTTTTCATGGGTTCTAAAGTAGATATTTTCACAGGTCCGGTATTACATGTATATGACTGAATGCAAGACAAACAAAATCTTTCACCCTATCTGAAAATTGGGTCTTTAATAACTTAAACTCTAACAATATAATTCACTATGAAAAGAGAGTGGGCAGCAAATTTAATATACCGGTAAACTAGTTCATGCGACCTAATTTCACAAACTTCTTCCTTCCTACTATCATCTATTTATGAATGAAGTTAATCAAATGTTTTGACAGATCATTGTACAAATGGGTGGGGCAAGAGAGGGGGGAGGGGAGGGGAGGGTTTCAGAGCCTGAGGAGCCTCTTACCTCGTTACTTGCTAAATCCCACACTGAAACTAACCTCTTATCTTGTTCAGGTGGGCAGTGGCTATTTGGCAACTATTAATAATTTTTTTAATTGAATTCCACTTTTGCTGTTTCTGTAGTGAAACTTTCACATTGGCACAGACACAAGTTGAAACATACCATATTGCGTAAAAAAATTGTGCTGTGTCGCATTGACATAGTTTCGGTTTCAATTCAAACCATATCAAGTTTAACTTTTTATGCACTCCCTTGGCTGCCTGTATCCCTATGCACATATTACAGCAGTAGAACACATACAAACTACCCTTCTAAATATCAGGCGCAGTAAAAGTTGGCACAATGTACGTTAGAATACTCCCTACTACTCACTGCGTTGTGCATATAAACATAGCGCTTCAGAAACTGCAACTAATAATTTTCCTCTCCATTTTTTTTTTTGGGGGGGGATGGGGGAAGGATGTGGGGTCATATTGTGCAGAAATGGAATGCTGCATGATGCAGACAAAATCTATCTTCCTTAACCTGATAAAGATGTTTTGACTTAGCTTTAACACACATAGACCCCAGGACTGGTATATCTATGGACAGTCAAAAACAGTGTAAAGTAACACAAAGGTTCTAACAGTACCACTAAAAAAACTTTGCTTGTTTATAAATTACAGAATGCATGTACCAGAGCAGTAAATCACCACCCCTTCCCTTTATGATTTCTTGGAATCCCCCAAAACAATAACAGAACATCAAAGTAGGATAATTTTAATATCTCTCATTTTGTCACGCCATTCACACCCTGTTCACGATAAATATGTCACCACCGCCCAGTCCGCAGGTCCCCGTATATCAACACGCTCACAGGCCAGCACGACAGCCGCAAACTCCCCATCCGATCTCACTGCTTACAGGGCTCCGGCGGCGGGGCAAACTCTACCTGACGCTGTAAGACTCGAGTATTGCCTTACTTGCTAGCCGTTGATGGACACCTTGTCAAGCCCTCGGTAAGTTTTGGGGGGCACGCGGGACCCGGTGGCACCACGGTTAATAACTTGTAATTCAATTTCCCCAAATCTAACGTTGGCATTCCATAATAGGATAAGGGTATCTTCATTTTAACGACCGAAGCACAGATTATGAAGGGGCATGGAGGCATACTACTTCCATCCCTTATTTTACATTTCTTTGTTATGTGATATAAATTTTGCTAACACTGCAGATTTTTTTGCAGTAAAATATGTAATATTTCGACTATTCAATTATTTGATTGAATTTACCTATTTTAACACTAGCAATTCACTGACATATTGTGTGCATTCACATTGACATATGAGGACATTTTCTGTAAAAAACTGAAAATACTGCATACTACAAAGCAAAGTGTGTTCGTATATCATCATAAACAGAAGACTAATCGTTCACTGTATATTACTGTTGAGCAGATAGTTTATAATTTATCATTTTATAATAAGCATCAGCATCTTGGTACCGGTATGTACATGTATTATTTATGTGACCCATCACCACTATACCCTGATAAAGTCGCACAACCCAAAGGTAAGGAAAGTGCCAAACATTTCATTATGATATAAAGTATGAAAGTGAAGTGTCCTCAAAAATCAAAAAAGTTGTATGACCTTCACATGTTGCAAAAGTTTGAATATTCTTACTTTTCACCCAAAGTATTTTTCTTTCTATGTTTTTGTTTCATAGGTTGAGCAACTTTATCAGGGTATAGTGGTGACAGGTCAGAAATATATCATAACTCATTTACAATTTCATTTAATGTTTAACTAATATGTTGTGAGCATTATGATCAAATATTAGGAAATTTATAATCTGAAAAAACTTTGTGTATTTTACCAGGGCAATCCAAATCTATTTTGAATTTATAATATTTTGACACCATGGATACTGGATAAAATCCACTAACTGATACTAAAAAGAAAATGGTTAATTGTTACACTGAATGACATTCATTGCTCTTATTGAAAGGAAACTGCATCATTGAAAATTATACAGAATCAAGTTTGCTGTTCAAAGTTTCTGCTGTGAAAATTTCACAGTCATACATTTCTTCTTTGATGTACGATTATTATCAAAAAATGCTGTGAAATTTACAGAGTAGCTTTCTGTGGAATAAATTACTATCAGGGTCAGAGATTAATTTGATACAGATAAATTAATGCTTGTTTCTCCTCAAGTAAACAAATTCAAGACAAATCCTCCCATCTTGAATATACACACTGTACTGTACTAGCAAGTGTATATATTGGTATACATGTTTCACCTCAATTGGTTCTTACGGCATTTTTTACTTCTCCCAATGCATGTGCATGTATGTCACTGCCCTTCAAAATATTGATGACAAAATATCCATTCTGTGAAATAACACTCGTCATATTATTATTTGTTTTCTAAAAGGAGTTGGGGATAATTCTCCACGATCTACTGCAATACATGTATGTGACCCTTCAATTACAAAAGAAATTCATGAGTGCTCTGTACAACATATCACATACATTGTATGGTTCCTCTCATGTACATTTCACTCATGAAAGTTCCTGTGTGATTGCACAATCACTCATCAATGCCCTGTTGTATTGATTTAAGTGTCTCCGGGCGTCACTGTCAAAAAGCATGACATCCACATTACTGGATTAGGTGTGAAAAGTTCATACATTGCATTTTTCTCATGTCTGACATTTAAAAATGTACATTCTGCAGTAAAGTCAGCCTTTAAATGTTCATATAATATGCCCCAAAATATTGTGTTACTGTTATAATTACATCTAACCAAGCCAAAATTACTGTAATAAACACCTGAAATACAATCATCAGATACCTGTTCATAAAAGTACTTTAATTCATGTGATTACAGTGCATAATTTTATGATCCTGAAAAAAATAGTTTTTATCCCTCTTTATATTTGATATACATGTACTATGACATTTATTTTCAATTTAGCATCAAATCAAATATATTCATATTGTTTGTGATACATTCATAAATACTCAGTGGTGAAATGTACACCTGAGGTTGATGAATGTATTACCTTACCTTTCTGAAATGAAAGAACTAATTAATTGTAAGTCCACATAATTTGGGTGATAAATGGATTATTACACTTTTTCTTTTAAAGACACTTTCAAATCAGTAAAGTACACTCTTGAATGATTGCCCAATCCATGTATTTAATACTTACTACTTGTTGAAATAAAAGAAATCAAACAAACATATATTACAAATTGAAGTGCTAACAACAATAAAATAACATTAATCTTTGAAATAAAAGTATACAAAAATGATGATGGCAATAAATAACAATAATAAATAAATAAATAAAATAATGAATAAACAAATAAATAAATGAATAAATAAATAAATAAACGAATAAATAAATAATGATTTCAATAAATTGTACTTATCTAATACATGTAGAAGCAGTAGTACAGCAATAATGAACTGTTATGTACAAAAAAAAAAATTTCAAACAGTCATACGAATGCTCCTTGTTGGGAAAACGGAGTACGTGGAATATCAATAATTACAAAACAAAACCAAAACTTTAAAACTATGAAATAATAATATAATAATAAGTGTAAATTATAAGTAATAATCCAATTAGCAAAATATCAAACAAAAAACAGAGCAGAGATCTCTTACCTTTGACGTTACATCGAATCCTGTCACAAACTTGCCACCTCTCTTGTTTTCGTAGCGCTTCACATTCTCCCCCTACACAGAGAAATTGGCAAAGAGAAGTAAAATCAAATCAGAGATATGTGTCCAGTGGACCCCCTTAGTGAGTGTCTGCAGGCTGGAGTAACACAACCCGTGTCTTAAGAACCCATAGTCTCAAAGTGCTTAGACGGCTTCAAATATGCCCCCTCTCCATGTGACACTGCCTCCTTCCCGCATGTAGGGTCGCTGGTTATCAGTCACCATGACAAACTTTCGATCCCTCAGCTCGCGAGTTACTTCTCCTGATGAATATTCATGTTCGCGAAACACATGAGTAAAGTTCAGATTAGTGTCAGCTTCTCGTTTGTTTCGTAAGAATACAGCGTCTTAAGAAGAAGTAACAAGTGTTATGAAATGTAAAGTTACAAACTGCATTATTCATTAGCAGAGTCTTTCAGTCACAAGCATCGTGATTGCTCCAGCTCTGAACTTCTCTGATACACGCAGCAGCAAGTGTCTCGTGAATATTTATGAGATTACAATACCTGATAAATATAGTTTTAGGATGACATCAATCTTTAACGTGACCCCTCCCCTAAATGAGTGATACACCAAGGTCAACGGGAGTTACCCTATCTGCGATGTGTATGAAAGCACCTCCCATATTCCTATGAATATTCACAAAGCGGCCCTCTTCCCAGCAATACACGATCCACAAGTAGCAGAGCACATAGTAAATCTATCGTTAGATCATCAGTCCCTCTATGCACACAACAAGGTCGTGAATATTCAACGGGCTGCGAATCTTAGCGGGGTGGCATATCAACAGCATCAACGCACTTCCAGCCCATTTCCCCCTTTGAATATTAGATCATTTCCCCCTCCCCACTGAAAGCTTGTTCCTCTTCAAATTGACAGCGATCGTCAGAGCCTTGTTAGACCAAGTTAACTCATGCATATTCATCAGGAGCCACATGAATGAATGTTTTCTACTAACTGATGAGATACGATAAGAATTCCCAATTGAGAAACAACATATAAATCAGCAAAAACACATACAGACATTCAATAGAAATATTGTAATGTGCCACACTTATCACAGGCAATTAACTTGTTGGTTAAGGGAATCAAATTTATCATGTATTAAGTATACGAGAATTACAGAATCTAGGAGGCAACGGGTTAACTGAATATGACCTTGTTGACTTAAAACTTACATTACACAAGATGTTTAACCATCATCTTTTTGTTTCTTACTTGTTTAATCCTGAGGCATACTCCATAACTTTCATAGACAAATGTTTAACTCTTTGTGCACTTGTCTAATTGCACACAAACTTTCCAAACTTTTGTATTCTAGGACGTTTCTTGGTCCATTTAAGCACTAATATGTAGCTCAGCTATCAATGTTTGACATTCTCTTTAAAAATTGAATCTCCACAATGAATAACTTGTGTCTTTAAGACTTCAAAAACTTGACCGAGAAATAACCGACTGTCAAGCACAACACCAATCAACGATTATGTGTGAATTACTCGGGAGTAATCAAGACCCGATTACCGTCCCACCATCCACTCGAGGGAATCAAACCGCAATTAAAGATTATTTAATACACATACACTTGTCTCACGGTCACCCGAGGTCATACAGCTAACATGTGAGTAATACTTATCACTGGGGAGCCCATGGCTACTTTCTATCCATCCACTATCAGAATTTACACTGCCTGAGGGGAACATCAACATGTTTGTGTAATGTATGTGTGTATGTGTGTGTATGTTTGTATGTATATGTAGGTGTGTATCTGTATATGTGTAAGCTTACTTGTATGCACATTCATGAGATACACAAATAACTGAATTGAATTGACGTCACTCATATAAACACAACACAAGAAGTAACTACCCCCTTTTTCAAAATACCATAACTTTTAAAAGAAATGGTTTTGAGCAAAAAAAATTGGCAAGGGTGTTCCTGTACTGATTGACTTAACTTCTGTGCGAAAATGTGATTGATCCGGCAAGTCATGCATGAGTGAGCACATACATGTATTAAAAGTATAAATGTCACTTTTCAATAGTCACAAGGGTCATTTTGAGGGATTTGTGATGCAGGATTTTGACAAATTCTGTTTCGGTCAAATGATTTAGTGTTATTTATGTTAATCATCTATTGTTTGACCCCCTTACAATTCTTTTGGCACTTTTCACATATTTCACGCTTCAGTGAGCTCAATTTAAATAATTCCTTCCTTCCTCAATTTTGAAATTGTAAAATCCATTAAGTATATTGAAAAAACTGAAATAGGATATTTTTCAGCAAAATGTGTCTTTACATGTTGTACGAACATAAGAGGTTATAACCATGTCAGGGTTCAGTGAGCACACTTTATAAATAAAGCAAAAAATACCATTACTTACGATTATTTTGGCATATAAGATGACTCCTGGGACTTTTGAAAAGTGACATGTTTGCCTTTAATGCATGCTCACTCATGCATCGCTTGACGGATTAATCTGAATTTCAAACAGAGGTTAGTCAATGAATGTAGAAATGTTTCTGCCAAATTATTTTGCAAAACTTATTTTGTTAAAAGTTAAGGTAGTTTGAAAAAGGGGTAGCTACTTTGTGTGTGTGTGTGTGTGTGTGTATATATATACATTACCAACATCATAACAGGACAAGAAAAATGTATTACATGTATGTATACAGTGCCTGGAAAAGTGGTATTACAACTGATTCTCTTGCATGAAAACATATGTTAATAAGTACTGTAAGAATTGTATTCTTTATGAACAAAAATAAATTTTACATTTGCTGACGGAAAATGCAAAATGTACATACACTGTAACTTCTAACCCAAACATTTTATTTTGTAGCAATTGTAGTTTTACTTTAGATTATTAGCTTTAAAAAGTTGAGTTAATCCATGAACTTCATGTACTGTAAATTTGCTCAGAAATAACTAAACTTGTCATACATGATGTACAGCAAACATGTATTTGCTAAATGTGTGTATACTTTACCATATCATGTGTCTATGGGTGTTGTACACGTTTTCTTGTGGAAAAATTAAAATACTACTGCAGCATTTATTTTAACTTGATGTTTCTTCTGCAAATTCTGCATGTGTTGTACTTTGTTTTAGTGGGTAAATTGAGAACACCTAACCCCTGTATGGAGGTCTGAGAGGTTTTTTTTTCCTATATATCACTTCTGATTAGTATCACAATTTACATGTACAGTACTCCTTTCATACCATTACCAATGGTCTAACAGCAAAACCACAGCTTGTCAGGAAAGGGTGTCAATTGCTTCTGAAAGGTTTGGGGAAGGGGCAAGATGTATGTCAAAACCATGGGGCAAAAATGAACACAATGATCTGCCCAGTGACACCTAGTACAAACCTGTGAATCTGACTGGCTCATGATGGCAAATTATAGTAAAATACTGACACAGGTGCTTACTGGTTAAACTGTTGCTTCCGAGGTTCTATTATTCCTAAAGTGTTAATACATGGAGTATCTGGTTCCTGTAGGTAACAGGTTAACAGCTTAGTGCAACTCCCTTTCCCCTACCAATGGTTTAGTGTGGATTTTATTTTTATGTCCCAAAATAGAATCATGCAAAATTGCCATGGATAAAAAAAAATCAGATTTCTCCTTATATTTTCATCAAATAATACCACTTTGTTGGGCATGTTACACTTTATACATGTATAATGATCAGGGAAACACAAAGCCCAGCAAAGGGTTCAAAATTGAGTTTTCATATAAAATAGCATAATGAGTCTGCTCACTCTCCTGAATTTCTGAGAAAATAAGAATTAAAACTAGCATCCATAAACGATTATATTACT
The DNA here is from genome assembly GCA_001188425.1 of Eucidaris tribuloides. NCBI lineage: Eukaryota > Metazoa > Echinodermata > Echinoidea > Cidaroida > Cidaridae > Eucidaris > Eucidaris tribuloides. The sequence continues at coordinate 117,842 of JZLH01S0624143.1, read as the reverse complement.
AAAATATCATTCTTTGATAGTTTTATGTAAATTTCAAAATTTAGAAAGATTAGAAAGATGGACAATTGGACATTTAATGAAGATATGTAGCTGAAATATTCATGAGAAAAATATAAGCCAACACGACAAGAAATGATTTAAGGGGCAGTAAAAATCTGTTTTACAGTTTAAAAACAAAAGTTTTCATAAATGCAACAATATCATGAATAAGTAATTTTTTGATGTGCAGCTACCATCATGCACTTGGATAAAATGTGTACACTCTACCCAGTTATCACACACCTAGGTAAAGTTAACCCGAGGAAAAAACTGTGTCAAAACTTTCAAACATTTATCATACAGCAAGAACTTGTTCATGCACTCCCTCTAAAACCTCAACAATAGAGAGGCCCAAGTGTCACTCTTCCCAACAAGGCATCATACATATTCATCAGATATGCAAATGAGCTCCCTCTCGTGCCAGCGTAATAGAAAGAGGAAACGGGATAATGGGTTCCCTGCCTGTCGGCTGTCAACTCCTATTCAGGCAACTCGCGCTTCGGGAAATGAATGAAGTAGTACGACGCAAAGACGCAACAAAAAAGTACAGCGCCGAAGGCGGTACACACACGTATACCGCAACCGTACAATTATTGCCCGAGTGTCATGTGACATCCGTCAACAAATCAGATCAAAGATAAAAAGGGATCCTGTAATCAAATTCAGTCGTGCACTGATGATAATGTGGCTTTTATGCATCGATACTATTCACTATTATTCGGAGGGGTAAAACTCGGGCGACGTGCAGCGTCAGCTTTTAACAAGCGCGTAATGGCATCGTGACATTTATCGTGTGATTAAAAAAGTTTGTGTAGTGTATTTCTTGAAGATTGATGTGGCAATTACCGATAAAAGTCATCTGGTTTTGACGCTGGCTTCATTTGTATCACGCTGTCAAATGGCAGGTCTCAGGGATAGTGTTACAAATTGATGATTAGATATGTCAATTTGAAAAAATCTTTCAGTGACATTGGGACATTATACTCACTCAAAACAGCAAGAGTTATTAAATTACTTCTGGAAACTACTGATAAACACAGATGAACTTTGAAAATTTCACGAACACATCACAAATTCAAATATTCAGCTAAATATAGATGTATTTGTCATAGATTTGAGGTGGATTTTGTGGTAACCTTTAACTACAATTAATCACATCTTTCTACAGCTGCTCAATAGTGACATTTAAATAAACACCTACAAATGTAGGATTAACAATTTTATGCATCACTGTTTTTACCTTTCCTATCCACCACATTTATGGGTTTTTCAAAGACTATTACTACCGTATCACTTTCTTCACCAGTTAATAATGGAATTAAGTTACAATCTGCCCACATTTATAAGGGATTTGAACTCATACACATGAGTTTATACTTGGAAAAAGCCAAATAAAAACACAAATTCAGTATAAGTCATAATAACCATTTCTTATTTATAGTTCGTTGCTGTTGAATACATCCATCAGACCCCCTCCCCCTCCCCCGGCCAAAAAAAAAAGATGCATGCACTGAAGAACTACAGTATATGATTTGTAGCCCCTTAACCCCACCTCTTCCCCCCTCCCCCCCCCCTCAAAAAAAAGTTTTTAAAGTGCAGGAGGTGCCTTCCTTTAATCTTCAACAACACAAGTGTACTGGGAATAAACACTACAAATTGTAATATTTTAATATGGCCTGATGCAAGACAGGACATGCATTTAAACACATGATGTGAATTTAAAATGTGAAAAAGTGAATACTGGTTACATTTGTTAATAGTTTCATTGACTAAATTGATTAATTGATTGATTGATTGATTGATTGATTGATTGATTGATTGATTGATTGATTGATTGATTGATTGATTGATTGATTGATTGATTGATTGATTAAATAATTGATTGATCTTCAGTGACTATTTACACTGTATACTGAAGATGATTTTGTCGTCAGTATTTAATAGACAAGCTCGTGCCTCTGTTACATGGACACCATTGTAATATTTGACCCAACCCCATGGGCTGACCCTTGTGAGCAAATGTTTAAACCAATTTTGCAAAAACCTTGGTAAGTACAAAGGACAAACTTGAGAAGAGATGGCTCACTATTTAATTCCTAAGCGATGATTCACCTGATTCGATGATCAAATTATCCTTGGAAAAAAATAAAAGATCATTACGATATAAACATTTTAAATAGTTCATCTGCCACATCCTCCTATAGATAACGACTACTGGCTATTGGGCAGTGCCACAAAATATTCTTGCAGATTTTTTTTCACAAGAAACAAGGAGAGAGAGCTAGAGAGATAATAAGGTCAATATGAGTCATTGACTGCTGAAAGGGATTCTGTATTGGTCACTTAAAGTGAGGTGACCCATGGTGTTTATGTGTTGTTGTTGCATGCTTTGTTGTTTTTGTTTATAATCTTTAAATTTTGTCTTTTTCTTTTTCTTTAGTCTATTTTACTGTTCTTGTTTTATTCTGGTTTGTTGTTTGGGGGGTCCAGAATTATTCTAATATTTATACACTGACTACTTCATACAATGGTTAAATGTAAACAGAAGCTTCAAACACAATCTTCAGTTGTTTATTTGTGCAAAAGCGGATGGGGAGGGGGAGGGAGGGAAAGGGGGCACATACATGTATGCGTTGATAGGTGAAAAAAAAAATCACCTCATCAAAATAAAGTCTGACTTATGGTTTGTGTCTCTCATCCCTCCCCCATCCCCTTTACTTTGCTCATTCCTGAATTTGGCCAATTGTTAGCAACTCTGCTGTATACTGAAATTATTATGTTTCAGTCTTGTTGCAAAAATAAAAACAACATGAAATTAAAATAAAAACAAATGAGTAAAGTGATAGCAATATGAGTTTGAAACCTTAGTCCTTACAAGCATAACTTTGAAAAGTTTTCAAACTATGTACCGGTAGTTGAAGAGCAATTGCAATGTTTGAAATCTTATAAACTTTGGAGCATCTTCAGACAAAAAGATGTTGGGAGTGACCTTGGTGGGTAAATCCATACAGTCAGCAAAACCTCCCAGAAAACTATGAACAACAACAATTTTTTCTTTAAAGGGAGAAGGCGCCAGCAACTAACAGGCATAAGTTAAGAAGATATTTGAGTTCTTGCCAACCAATCAGATTGCACGTGCACTGCACGGAGCTGACCATGCGTGACCAATGCATGCCACCCGACGTGTGTTAGCCGCACCGTGGTACTGTATGCACTGCTTGAATTGATAAGCTCCTCCCCCTATAGCTGTTTCTGCAAGTTTTGTCTTGGGGTAAAACTTACAAAGACGTAAAATAAACACAAATTAACTAATTTATAGGGCCTTGATGAGGGTGAGTATCACACAGTACCCCTTATTTAGGCTGTTTTTGTCACCATGTATCATAATTCTCACAATACTCACAATGTCATTTTTATTCTTAACTTATGCCTGTTAGTTGCTGGTGCCTTCTCCCTTTAAACTGTGATAAGAAATCCTCACCTCTGGCAAGCAAAGGGTTTATAAACAAGCAGACAAGACTGAATAACTTCAATTTAGAAACTACCTATTAGTGCAACAAGGCAAGTACTGCACCCAGTGATAATACTAATATTGATAATTTTCTAAGCTACATGTAACTTTACACCATACATGTACAACTTAACATCAATGTTCAACACTATCATGGCAATGTTACTTCTTTGAACATTCTGAAAATGAAAGCTCAGATTAACTCTCATCAAAGACAAAGCACAAACTAAAATGGAACATTATTTT
>JZLH01S0624143.1:89864-113996 GCA_001188425.1 Eucidaris tribuloides | reverse complement strand
AAAGCCTCATCGTAACAACAGCCGTTGCCAATTTGATAAGTTTATGCATATTCTAGTTAAATTTCATTTAAAAATTCATAACAAAATGAATATTCATTATGACAATGTAGCACCCAGTTCATTGAATAGCTGATATTTTTCTCTACTTTAACATATTCATTAGGTGGGGTAAATACAGCCACATTCCAAGATAAAAAGGCAAACCACAAATATGTGGTCTTAGTATTGAATGGGTTAAACTGCGATAAGAAATCCTCACCTCTGGCAAGCAAAGGGTTTATAAACAAGCAGACAAGACTGAATAACTTCAATTTAGAAACTACCTACTAGTGACACAAGGAAAGTACTGCACCCAGTGATAATACTAATATTGATAATTTTCTAAGCTACATGTAACTTTACACCCATACATGTACAACTTAACATTAATGTTCAACACTATCATGGCAATATTACTTCTTTGAACATTCTGAGAATGAAAGCTCAGATTAACTCTCATCAAAGACAAAGCACAAACTAAAATGGAACATTTTTTTATCTCTGTAAGACACATCTTAATTTGATTTTCCTACTACTTGGTGCGATGAACTTAACATCTTGTCAAAACATGAATTACATGGAGCAATTGTGACACATGAACGGTGATAAGCATCTCAGAAAATCACTCTTTTCCACGAGTTCTTCTCTGATGAAGATGTGGGGGCGCCGTGTCAATGCGGAGAGGAAATTAATCCATAGAGTATTCATGTGAAGCAACTACCCGACATGGTCGCGGCAAATTACGTGCCGGTCGGTAATTAATAAGATGCAACAATGACTTCATTTGAGGCCTTTATAGTCTGTGCTTCAAACGATTCTTTATCACAGTGAAACACAACATCAGCGACCCCACACACAGAAGACACGCCAAATTACTGTAAAACGTGGAAGTTGTTCGTGATAATGTAGGACTGACTTTGGCTGCCTACAGTTGCTCACATTCATGATAACTTGTAATTTTTTCCTCATAATTTCAATATTTTTTCTTTTAGTTACTTGGCTAAAAAGAGAAACTTGCAATATTTATGTACATGTAGATGCAGCAACAGATAAGAAAGGTTACTATTTTTCTATCTTTCTAGTACTTGAAGTCTCTTTTCTCTCTCATATAACGAGAGATGTTCGCATTAAGTAACTTAATGTACAATTATTTTAATATCAAGATAATTGCTGAGCAATACAGTAGAAATTCAAAAAAATAATGATGTCAATTTTAACACAAGAACCAGCACATTCATGTATAGAATCCAGTCCAAGGACGATTACCAATTTTGACACTCAAATATTCGATGGGAAAGGTATTCAAATATTGTTGTCCCAACCCTAACAGTATCTGAGCCTGATCGGTTAAAGTGAGCATGGGGGTAAAAAATTCATTTTTATATTCTTGTGATGTAATCACTGCCGGATCTTTCATTGATATCTAAAGTTTCTAAAATCCATATTTGTTTTATTTGGTAAGGTCCGGAAAGCGACTGGAATGACTCACTTTCGAATAGGGGTGTTGAACACTGCTGTCACGGACGGACACTTTTGAGAAATATTGATTTGGTCCTATTTTGACAATCATTAGATTGTCTCGTGTTTTGTTTGCAAATGATTGTAGATGAAACACCAGTTTGCTAAAATGCAGAAAAATATTTTGAAATATTTGTACAATAGTGGTCAAACCGCATTTTTCTATTCACGTTTATGCAAATTTGTCCGTCCGTGACAGAAAGAAAATTTAAAAGTTTTTTGTTCTGTTGCTGGAGTAATAAATTTAAACAAAAACATGCTGAGCTATCTCACTAACAAAAGACCTATAATGTGTATGTACGAAACCCAGATCAATGAAATATTTATATACTAAATATGAATTTGAAAATATCGCAGACGGACACAAATTTTGTCACGGACGGACAATTGCATTATACTGCAATGGTACAAAAGGGGATCTCTTATCCAATGATTTTGTAAATGTGTTTTATCAGTTTGGGGAGATATTTCATGACATAAATCCAATAAATGGTATTGTAATTCATCAATATACCCCCAAATAACCCCTCCCCCAACACACACTCACATACAAGTGTTGTCATGCCCCCGCAGATGAAGTTTTGAGGGGGCATTAAGCGTTGCCCCGTCAGTCCGTTAGTCCGTCCGTCCCCCTAATTTGTTTCCGCACAATAAAATATTTGACGGATTTTAAATATTTTTGGTGTGTAAGTAGATCACAGTAAAATACTGGTAATGTTCGAATTTGGAGTCCGCAAGTCCAAGGGTCAAAGGTCGCAGCTCATTATATATGCAAATAGGTTTCTGGATGATAACTTGAATAATATTCGACGGAATTTAAAATTGTTTTGGAATGTAGATAGATGACAATAAAATACAAGTCAAGTTCGAATTTAGAGTCTGCAGGTAAAAGGTCAGAAGTCACAGCTCATTATATATGCAAAATGGTTTTGGGGTGATAACTTAATAAATATTTGACAGAATCTTTAAAAATGTGGTATGTAGGTAGATGACACTAATATACAAATCAAATTCAAGTTGGAGTCTGCAATTCAAAGGTCAAAGGTCACAGCTCATGCAAAACGGTTTCCACACACTCAATAAGAAATGCTTACTGACTGCATTATAGCTGGGACATCTGTGTCTTGTGGACACACAAAATTTTTAGTTTATTCATCTTTCTGAGTTTATTAGTGATATGAATACTGGAATCTGGGCTGAAATATTAATTTTAATTGGGATAATGCCCATTTGTGACAAAAAATGTCCGTCCGTGACGCCAAATGTCCGTCCGTGACACTGGAAGTGTCCGTCTGTGACAAAACTTTTTGTCATTCTAGTAAAAGTTGCAGCTTGCTTCAAAATTACATACATATGTCAGGGAAGTCAACTTATTAGACTAACATCTGCGATGAAAAGAAATTGTCAGCATTGTTTCGTTTAGATAGAAATAACAAAAGATCACTGACAAGTGTAGAAACCCATTTCTATCCTGTCCGTCCGTGACATTGAATATTTAATGGATTCTATCTTTAGTAGGTGACCATGGCAACGAAATTCTATAAACATTTAACAATTTCAGTGATACTCTTTACAATGAACCATACACAAAATTGACAAATTTTACTACTTAATTTTTACAAGCCCTTAAACTTCCAAAATTTGTTAAATGTCCGTCCGTGACAAACTGATCAGGCTCATCTATTTTTTTTCTCAGTTGTCCTTCAATAATGACTGATTATTCTCTATGATCATGATCCTGAATTGGACAAAAAAAAAAAATAGAAACACATTTAACAGGTTATCCCAAATATAAAATCAACATCTAGTCTTTGTTCTCAACACAATATTTTATTTTCATATTGGTAAATCAGTAATTGACATAGCAGATGGGCACAGGTTATCCCGGGAAGCAATTCTAAGAACACTTACAAAAAGAGAAAACCTGACCCCAACCTACTGACGTGGCGCTAGGTGGCAGTCGTTCTAAAAATATCAAGTTTTGATTTCCCCTACGTCTGAAGCCCATAGTGACCCTATCTGTAATTGATTACTCGAAACTCTTTCAATTTCCTAATTATGACAACCCACAATTCCACATTGGCATCATCAGACTGTATTTTGCTGAGGGTGGGGGAAGGCATAACAGCTTGGGGTGGGGGCAAGGGAGGCAATGGATTATGGGGCAGAGGATTGAGTGACATCAGGTCTGATGTCTGATGTCACAGACACTAAGTACCGGGTTTGACGGGGTTGGAATACCGGCAGCAACAGGTCATTGCACACTTGAGGGTGGTTTTAAGATCTAGTTTAATCGTAAGCTGCTTGGCATGTGGATTCCTAATTGTGTATGACTGTTTGTAGGTGTGTGGGGAGTTGCTCCAGGTGATTGTGTGTGGGAATGACAAAACTTATTGAGTACCGAAGTGTGATGTCACTATGGTTCACAAATATGTGTGGACAGCAACTGAACCAGGTGCAGCGTGTGGCAGCTGGTTGTTTCTACCAATAGGAGAGCTGCAGTTGCACTGAATTATCACTTGGCTATTGCTCCCCATATATTCTGAACCAGTAACTTTGATGTTATCACTTCTGTTCTCTATTGTTATGTGTGGTCAATAACATGATCTTTGTAGTTGCACTCTTAACTTGAACTGTATCAAGAAAAAGGAGATAATACAATATCCCCCAAAAGAGCATGTATGAGTAACAAATCTAGCACAAATCGAAAAACATTCAACAAATACTGAGTATCAACCAGGCCTCAGGAGTCCATGGTGCTGCAATAAAAGTTATACATGTAGTTTGGTATTTGTGCTTTGTGCAAGACACACATAATTGGACAAGATGCCCAACCCCCCCCCCAAAAAAAAAACGGTACATTCTGGTGACTGGACAAGCCTATAAACCCAATCCCACACACTCCTTCAGTTTATTGCAAGGTAATAACTCCACCCCTCCTCCTAATCACAGACATCAAAAAGATCATTCACTTTTAATATAGACTATGATCTTTTTGATCTCTGTGATTAAGGGGAGGGGTGGAGTTATTATCTTGCAATGCTCATGGTAGTACCCTTATGATCACAATTCATCCCCATGTATTTGGGATCATCTCAGAAATGAATATGTTTAAATGCAATCAAATTTAATCAGACTAAGTACAAAGAATCCATGTACAGATGGTGTAAACTTCATAAAACTGGGTTCGGTTGCAGTATTTGGAAGCAGAAAAAAAGAAAGTCTTTAAAGATTAGGTCAGATTTACAAACATAAGTTTGTATTGGTTCCTCTTCTTTATACAGTCAATCCTGTCGTAGCGACCACCTCTCTATAGCAGCCAACCTGCCAACCTGGCTACTGAAACAATTCCACTGGAGACAAATTATGTGTTTTAAAACCTGTTTATAGGAGCCACCTGTCTACAAGGCCACATTTTTTGTTTCTGTTGGGTGGATGCTATACAGTAGAGAGGTTTCACAGTACAAGATTCAAGAAGACTAATTTTCAACATCTGGAAGTTTTGGTTTACCCAGTATAAAAACGAGCTACAAACAGATCTATTAAAAGACAGGATGAAAGAATAAAAAGAAAATAGGGAGGGGGCAATACCACATCACTGACCCACTGGAACAAATGTGACCGATACAATTATGCTATCAGAAACGAGTGTGTATGAGTTGATTGCAGCTGACGTGAGGACCCACTGGCGTTGATTGCAGAGCGGTGAGTTTTCTTCCTCCTCGCTAAGCCGAGGCTTTATACTGCCCAGTAGCTAATCACTGGGAAGGGGCTGATGGGAACAGACTGCAGTCGTTAAGTAACAATTTGCCTCCTATTTCGACAGATGTGGAAATAACCCATTGAGGTGTTGGTGTACTAGTATCAGCTTGGGTCCATTCACTTCTACTACATTATTTATCTACATGTATATTAAAGTATTTAATTTGATGTATTCCTCACAAAATTTCATTTTTTTTTCCATACAGGTAAACAGCGTGCAGGCTGCAGAAGTGAAGTACATGTAAATCATACTTCATGAGAAGTGAAAATGACTGTATATCTGATGTGATTGTGTATCAGCTTGGTTACAATCACTTAAACTTAATTCATCTACATTGAAATATTTTATTTTATGGCTTTGCAAACCTCACAAATTTCATACAATTTTCCATGCTGGTAATTACTGTAATGAATAAAGATAATCACTACAAATTTATCCAACATATAATTAAAATTGGTTATGGTGTACAAATTCATTGAGGTTAAGAGTTCAGGAACAACACTCCAGTTGGTAATTCAGTGGGAACTTTGACCCTCCAGTAGGTCAACATGTCCATATGCTTGGTTTGTAAGCCATAAGTTACCAATCCCAGATGTAGTTGTGGTAAGTATGGTACCCACCCCCAGGGTCACTGACCTAAATAAGTTAGACACAACTGGGGTCAGTTTGCACACACATTTGCACTTTTAAGTATTTTCTTGTTCCTCTTCTCTTTGACACTCAAACTGCCCTTCTTGTTATATTTGTATCTGGGCCCTGTTTCATAAAACTTGATATCACATCAAACTTTGCCATTCTGCTGCAATTCATGGCTCTGATTGGCTGTAAAGCTCTGTTGCTTCAGTGATATATGTTTCACAGCCAATCAGAGCCATGAATTCTCCCTATCGCATATAGCCGATATTAAGCGATATCACCTCCCGATACGGATACCTGATCGATAGCTCTTGGGATGTATACTTCCGGTTCGGGTAAATCGTACAGTCAAACACACATAACACGTCATTCGAACCTCGTCAAATTCATAATATTAATACCTCGAACCCAAGTAAACATGGATTGACCTGATGAACAATTCTGAAGAATGTCTGTGTGGCGATTAAAGGACTTTCTTAGTGAAAGAAATGTTCCTATGACTGGTAAACGAAGGAATGAACTCGAAACTCTCGCCAGGAAAGCCACGAATGTTTACCCCATGAGAAAGGAATGCTGCCATGCGCACGCCGATTCGGAACGTGAACGCTGGTGGGTGAGGACGGCCGATGGCTCCGTTCATGACCTAAATAAATAAATATTTTATGGACGAAGGACTTGAAAAAAATATTATTATTATTATTATTAAGATTATAGGAACGATTTTGACACGATCCACGAGTACTTTAGCATTCGATGTGTATCGCGCTTGCGTAAACCGGAAGTTTTTTTCCTGATAATCAAGGGCAAAAAAATTAGAGCGCCACGGGCGTTCGGATTCTGAGAGCTATATGCGATAGGGAGAATTGCAGTAGAATGTCAATGTTGACAACTTTTATGAAACAGGGCCCTGATGTTTACTGTGGTAATGCTTTTCTTACTGCAAATGGGGCTTTATGAAATAAAGATTGAAGTCAAAATGAATGAATTATCAATTTTTGTTTGAATAACTATATGATCACCATTTCTCTGAATTGACCAGACTTAATTAGTATGACTGCATATTGAGGAGGGTTAAAGGTCATTCAAAATTTCCTGTAACGAATGTTTCACAAAAAAAATCATGACCTCAAATCAAAAAATTATTGCTGGCTCAACAAAATCGTGAAATAAAATGTTGCACCTTCTAGTCTGCATTTCCACAGAATGAATACATGAGGCATCTGGTTCCCATAGGCAACAGTTTATTCGTACCAATTGAAGATTTTCAACCTTTATGATAAACATATGAAAATAATTGAAATTCTGAATCAGTAATGAAATCATTGGTACAAAGGATGCGTAAATGTTCACTATCTGTTTTTAAGTAATAATAAATGACTCAGTTTCCAAGGTCTAATAGCAGGTCTTCATGTATTCAACATGAAAAACAAACTCGGATATCCCTCAAGGCCCAGACAGTTCTAGATTGTGTAAATAAATCAGTTTATATCCACAGGTCAATATACTTTTTTTATTTCTGGATTACAAACATTTTAGGCTGGATTATAAACATTTTGGTCTGAATTCAAACACTTTTAATCAACAAGTTTTAGTAACAACACACTTTTGTGATCAATGAGGAAGTATGTAATGCAGTGTGAATGTGGGCACCACCCTAAAAACCATGCAAAAGGTATTATGTAGTTTCGGTCATCTGCTTCTAAAAGATTTACAGAAACTTGATATTTATTAATGTTTCATGGAAATTCTCAGTTATTCTTTACATCACAAAATTAGGTGTAAATCATATCAGTATGTATTGTAGTATGTCTTCCCTTATTCTTACGGACATCAATATTCTCATTCTTACACTTGTTTTAGTGTTTAGCGCTGTTTGTGCTGCTGATATTCTTGTTCACATTATCATTCATAAAAGCAGGGCATCTCTTTGCACCCTTCCAGCAGCACAACAAATCATCACTCATGCTCTTAGGCTATTCATGAAGGATTTGAAATTTGACGATCAGTCATTATCTAGAATGTGAAAAATGAACAAAAACTATCTGCCATTTAGTGTATAATACAGGATCAGCTAAACAGAGTCACATATTGATTGTTTGGGATTTATTTGTAAACTTGTGTACTAGAATTATTTCTATTTCGATTCAACTGGGGAGGGGTGTACTCATGGGGGGGGAGGGGAAGGGGAACTGTATATTTGCTATATGTATGGGCTAATTAGTGTGTCTATTAGTTTCATAATTTTTGCTTGTACTTGCATTATTATTTCTAATGTCCCATAGTTGCATTTGTATTTGTAATTGTATTTGTATTTCCATTTTTAATTGTACATATACATGTATATGAATTTGAATGTTCTTTATTGTAAAGCTCATGCAATTTGGCCTATGGTCACAAAATGAGATCAATAAAGATAAATCTAAACTCTACTTCAGTAGCATTATTGTTGTATGTATGTATATATTAGTCTATGAGTACTAATCTGCATGAGACAAATGCATAAAATTTGCCATGTTCTTGAATGCATATAACACACATTTGTAATTACATATAAATTTCACATACATCATTCAGATGAATACCCATGTAGGTCAAGGGTCTGGATGTAGACCAGGAATTTTGGTATAGACTATACAATAATTCCATTCAAAACCTAACAGTCATTTCAATTCCAATAAAAGTGAATTTCTATCTCCTATATTTTGTTATAGGTTGTTCATTTTTAGGTATGCAAAAGAGTAGTCTGGCTTCCAGGTATTTAAACTCTCCTATATTGATACAGAAACTGCTACCTTCAGTCAACTGCTTGGACTAAGACTAGTGTCTTGATGTAGGCCTACTTTTTCTCAGTAGGTTGAGTGGTCTGGAACCAAGACTAGCAAAAGAGATGCTCTGTCTTTAAATCCAAGTATTACCTTGAGACAAGACTAGGGCTGTAGTAACTCAAGACCTGTCCCCCATTACATGAAACATTAACCACAGTGCTTTATTTTTTCTTGGTTCATGAAACCAGGAAGATGGGACTTTTTTGGCCATATCCCTTGCATAGCTACCACGATTGTTTTTCCTCAGGTAAGGAAAAGTTCCACGCAAGGGGGGGGGGGGCCGTATGTTTTCCACAAGATATGAAATACATCATCAATAGTCTTTTATCAGAATCTTACAAACTAAAATATAAATTTAATTTGTAAGTTTTACAGTTTTTTGGGTAAATTTTACCCTCCAAACTACTACAATTAGAATAACAAAGTTTATAACAAGAATGGATGCAAAGGAAACTTAAGAATTCTGCCTGGTGTATGTACATTTTTTTTTGGGGGGGGGACATGTCTCCTCTTATCCAACTGTACTGGGTTGTTTCACACAATTTTTCTACCTCAAGTTCCTGGTATATCCTAAGTTTGTTATTGATTTAACCCGTTGGAGACGATTTGATTTCACTATAACACATACTTTCCATAGACCCCAACACGAGTTAACTCGTATTTGGTCTCCAACAGGTTAAATATCACAATTCACATGAGCAGTCCAGCACTAACCAGGATGTGGTAATACCAATACCTTGTTTATAGCTTCATGGAAAATCATAAGTTTTCAGCAAACCATAAAACCGTGGTGTATGCCAGAACAAAAGAAACCAATGCTCATCAGAGTTTCTGGAATCAAAAACGACAGCAGATCAAAATGTTAATGTTTGTCAACCGTTCAGAACGTGATCGCGGTTCAGTTCACAAACCTAGACCAGCAAGTAACAATAGAACCATGTGGCAAATCGGATTATTATTCAGAGTCACTTATAGAAGGTGATAGGGTGGATGTGGTTTTTGACCAAATTTTTTGTCACAAAGTTATTTCCGAGATCCACCTGTACGTGCAAGAGTCTGAAGACGTAGGTCATGAGGCCAATTAGGGATCTTCTTGAAAATGTGATCAGCAATGAAATATGACTTTTCTCAGTGCCTATCACAATGAAAGGATCCCACATGTTGAATTATTTTCATTCTGCAAAGATTAATTTCAGAATAACCTACTGGCCTTGATACTATTAGGCAGGTGCAAATATCAAATGAACCTAATAAATAGGTGTCAGAGAGTAATCCACTGAATCAAATGAGTCACACTAATATATATATATTTTTATATATCCCAGTTTTATTCAATTGATGCTGTCAATTAAGTGAATTAGACTGTCAGATGCAATTAACTTGATTAAACTGTTATAAATGCAATAAACAAAAACAGTGCTTCACATTCTTTTCCTACTGTATTTAAACTTAAAACCCTTTTTCCCATTTCACTGATAGAATGATAAATTAAAATCCATCATTATGCACTTTGTTAGAATCCAGGTTATACACTCTATAGTATATTTGGGATATTTAGATAATTCATTTATTGTCTTATTTTATTTCTTACCATAAAGCATCACTGTAAATAAAACAATGACAGACATTTTGCAAGTAAATAAATACTTACACACAATGACAATGTGTGTTTTTGTTTATTAATTTCTTATTTCTTATACCGGTAGCTGTAACACCATTTTCAGAACTTGATACACTGTTCAGGGGGAAGGGGTATTTTCATATTGTTTTGCGAGACATGGCATGATAAATTGAAATAAATTGGAGCACCCCCTCCCCCCTTCAACTCCTGGTTATGCTACTGGTCATGTGACCACTTTAACATCTACTGTGGATATAGGAAGCAATTTATGACACAAGAAACATGAGGACTTCCCAGCAAATATTACCTTTCCTTGTTCAAGTCACAATACTAGAGGCAGTATCTCCCAAAATATCTAGACTTAAGTATTACAATACCAAACTTAACCCATTGGAGACTAAGTACAAATTAACTTGTGTTGGAGTCTATGGAAAATGTGCGTTATAGTGAAATCAAATCGTCTCCAACAGGTTAAAACACATCCAATGAGAAATACTGAAACTATCAGTTATTAAGTACACAAGCAATTTGACATTGATATACAAATGTGCAAATAAATAAGCAGACAAAGATTAAGTGAAAAAAAAGAAAACAAATCAGTAGTATATGATTTAACAAATAAAACTACAAAAAGGTGCATGTTGATTGAGATTATGAGTAACTGAATGTGTTTTTAAAGGCATTGTATAACACTGTTTCCAGTTTAAAAAATCTGAGCTGCATGATTCCCCATGCCACCAGTGTCTCTGATACAGTCTAAAAATGAATCCCTGAAAAAATTGCAGTTTAAAACGATCATTAAGTGCTTTAAAAAAGTGAACATCATTGATAGACCATTCCAGGATTCCCCCATAGACTGCTGTGTTGCAGAATTTCCCATCGGCTGAGAATAATTAATGTGCCAATTTGTATCTACACATATTGCACTAGTGACAGCATAAACCATAACTGTCCAAACTTTTGTGTTCTAGGGTGAGTTTTTTTTTTGTCCATTCAAACACCGTTAGATACGTCAGATAGCAAAGTTCACCTATTTTTTAAACGGGTCTTCCACAGTGTTATATAGCATCTTTAAAGATTGTGTCAGGGATTTGCAAGTCCATTAGTTCCCTTCATTAAGTTCATTATCAATACCAAACGGTTTGAGATCCATACGTCATGAATTTGTTGTTTTATAAGAAAAACTAATAACGACATGTTACCAGAATGTTGTTCTTTCCGTGAGTTTAAATTTTGCTCAAATTGCGAATCACGGTTTTGTGTACCGTCGCAAGACCAGCGGAGCGCACTGATTGGTTAAACGGCTAACCTCCGTACGACCTTCGGCTAACGGTTGATCGGACAATTTTGGAACAGCCCGTGCACGTTGACGTCACAGATTTTTTGAAAAGACGTCCGAGTCATTTGGAAAAGGATGAAGCTTAACCGTCCAGATTTTCACCAAAACTCAACATTTTACTCCAAGTCTTTATGAGAGGTGTGTATTTATATTAATCTTCCCATTGGATATGATTTCAGCTGATTTCATTCATTTAGAGTTTTTTTGACGTGCAAATGAATGACACAATCTTTAAGTGATGGAATATGTAAACATTTTTATTCAATCACATGCCAAACTGCATTAACAAGATTTGCAAACCCCACCTGATGACTACCCCACCCCTCCCCACCTCAACAAGCAATATGGAAATGGTTTCCCTTCTGAACATTAACATTACTTTCAACTGCATTAAGTGAAATGGTGATTGGTGACCAATATCATATTTAATAGGATCCCTGATAAACTAGCACAGCACAAAGTTACAGCTCTTGTTAATTACAAATTCCTAATCTTACATATTGGACAATCACTATAAAACTGACAAAAATAATGAAGAAGTATCTAGACTATACCCTGCAGAAAAATTTTAATGACAGATAATGGTTCCTTTGAGGCCACAGTACATATTCTTAATTGCTTGTGACCAGACATCCTACTACCAATTATCAGTATTCCAGAGCAACCTACAAAATAGTAGAACGTTTGTAATGACAATGCAGGTTTTTGTCTCGCCTGCGTAGCGGAGCGAGACATAGGTATCACTATTTCCGGTGTCGGCGTCGGCAGTGTCGGCGTGTCGGCGTCATGCCGCGGTGTCGGCGTCGTAACGAAATTGTGTTGTACACCCAATACACTTTTCTATAGCTTCGAGGTGGGAATCACCTAATTCATACCAGAGGTCCATCTCCTGAAGCACAGGTCAAGTTCAGAATATGACGTCGAATTTCGAATAAGGTCAAAGGTCAAAGGTCAGTGAACTTTCCATGACCTGGCACCGCTGGCTGTGTTGTACAAACAATCAAGCTTTCTTATAGCTTCGAGGTGGATCACCAATTCATACCGAGAGGTCCCATCCTCTTGAAGGAGCGAGGTCAATTGTCGGAATATTGAGTCGAATTTGAATAGGTCAAAGGTCAATGAACTTTCCAATGACTGGCACTGTGCCTATGTGTACACACAATTAACTTTCTAAGCCTTCGAGGTAGGATTGCAGAATTCATTACAAGAGGTCGCATTCTCTTGAAGGCTGCAGGTCAAGTTCAAACATCTGAGTTGAATTTGATTAAGGTCCAAAGGTCCAAAGGTCAATGAACATTTCCATGACTGGCATAGTGGCTTCGATGTAGTCATATAGCATAGTTTTGACATGCAGTCTCTTCATGACTGCGACATGCAGGCGAGACAACGCTTGGCGTTTGCCTTGTTTTTTTTAACTGAAATCTGTTCGTAATATTTTGCATAAATCAAAATATCTCTCACTTATATTGCACATAAGGTACAACAACTCCAAAGTGAGCAAAAATAAAATGTTTTCCCCTTTTCCATATTTGTAACTTTTTATTTTTCAGTTTCTTTTTTTATAATCTCAATCAACAACACAATTCACAAAACGCTGTTACATTATCTGTTGAAAAATGTATATCTTTTCGCTTTCACAAATCCTACAAGTGCTAAAATAATTCCTGGTTCACCAGATTTTCACAATACTTTTCATTAACTTGTACCTTTGACAAGTTACTATATATGCTGAATATTTGGTGGTTTTATTTTGGTGAAATTTACAACCAAACAACAAAAATCTCACTTCCTGATATACCTATAAAAAGTACATGTATGAAAATACAATTACACTGAGGAAATAAAATTCCACGAATTCCGCGTTTTGAAGAAAAATTGAGAAAATATCCACATGAAATGTATGGCATACTTTTACAAATGAATATATAAATTATACAAACAACTGTTCAATCTTATATAGCTACATGGGACTAAACTAAAATAAATCATCTTTAAGTTGTTCTTCAACTGTCCCTTATGAGCTGATGTGTACTAATACCACTGCAATTCCAAAACAATAAGAGTCATATGGTGTGCCGGGAGGGTACTTTACAAATTACAGGTACGTAAATAAACAAATAAGTAAAAAAAAAATAGATAGTAAATCTAAACTTGTCTAAACTTAAAATAAATTCAGATCTTACCAACTATTTGGTACATACCAATCATTACTACAAACAGCTCAAATTGGTGCTGCCTTATTTTTCATTCAAACTCCCATATGACTGTTCTAACACGTGTACTTTTTGAACCACTCAGTGAACGTTCAAATAGAGGTCAATAAAGTTCATGAAAAACTGAGAAATATGCTGGTATATTGAACAGAAAAGGTGTTAAGTCTGGGATACTTTGACATGTTTATGATGTCAGCTGATTACCCCCATAACACTTAAAAGAACAGATGTTGACATCACATTGCATCACTGCATGTTACAGATTTCTCAGGGTGGTGTATGCAAATTTAACTAGTACTATACTCAAGTCTATAAAATTATGCCTGATAAACTAATATTCAAAGTTCTATAAAAACTTTGTCTACATACAGTAATTTTTCCAAATTCAAAAAATGCAATGAAATAGTCACTGCATAGTTTACAAGAACAGTGCTAGAAATTCTAATGAACCCAAGATGTGATAAATGAATTACGTGCAGAGGAAATCCCAGAGTTCGCCTCTGAAATTCTAACGACCCCCTCGGGAGGTAAGCAAGACACTGGAAGCCAAATTTAATTTGGGTTTTGTCAAGGCGACGGGGTAATTTTACACCTTCCACTTAATGATACCAAGGCGAAATGTTGACTGTGATTGAGTCAACACAACTCAAGTAGGGCATGTCACCCAATGTTGGTTAGATGCAGTGGGGAAAATAGAGAATTTTGCTATTATTTTGTTGATGCGATATATGTTTATAATTTATCCTTGTGGCTTTTTGTGTAAAAATGTGCAATAACAGGATGAAAGGAACACTAAAAACATTAAACATAAAACATGTGTGAATTAAAAAAAAATCAGGGCCAAAACTAGAAATAAATTCTCAAAACGCATTTAATTCACATTTGCCTCTTCCATCAATAAAGTACCCCGCCCCCATTTTGGTACTAGAATGAAGTATTTCCACAGTTTTCAATGCAGCGCTCCATGTAAGCAGACAAAGAACAGAAGGGGGCACTATTAGAAATATTTATATGACACCTAAATAGATCCTTGTCATTTGATTGGTTGTTTGATATTGATCATTTGTCCCATTTTTACGTCATCATTCGTGCAATCATGGCTCCATTTACCATGCAATCTAGGATACATGCGATTTGGTCCATTTGCACGCACGCCGAGACACGGCACACTACGTACATGTACATGTATGTAAAACGCTTGCATTTGCAATGGGCATGCCATGGACATCAGCGCACTAGCGCTCAATGCAGCACTCTCTTGATCTCGCTTGCATACCAAAATGTAAGTCCCTTCTCTCTTGTTTCTAAATTCATAAAAACATCAAATGACAAGGATCTATATTTAGGGGTCATATAAAACAAATAATGATTTATTTTTCATTGGTGCAATGGACGGAATATTTCATTTGGTGAAAGATGAAATTATTGATCCATTCAACAAGGTGCAGCCGAGTTGAATGGATCATTTCATCTTTCACCTTATGAAATATTCTGTCCATTGCACTCATAAACATTCATTATTTGTATACTATACAATGAGTCATTCAGTTTTCTGGTATACCATGTATATATTTTGGAAAAACACAGTACAGTCAGACCTGTCTTAGCGGCCACCTCTCTATCGCAGCCAACCTGCATATAGTGGCCACTGAATTGATTCCCTAGGATACACATTATGTTCAAAAACCTGTCTATAGCAGCCACCTGTCCACAAAGGCCACTTTTTTGTCTCCTTTGGGTGGATGCTATAGACAGGTTTCACTGTAGTAAGATCAGAAATAAAACATGGTTTATTTCTAAAAGGTGATTTTTGGTTTCATTGTCCTATGCCATAACATGAAGATTTCCCCATTTCTCACTTTTGTTTGGTGCCATTAAAAATTCACAACTTCTTCATAATTCAATGTAGAAGTGTAAAAAGTCTCATATTTAATGAGCAG
This sequence comes from Eucidaris tribuloides, assembly GCA_001188425.1. NCBI lineage: Eukaryota > Metazoa > Echinodermata > Echinoidea > Cidaroida > Cidaridae > Eucidaris > Eucidaris tribuloides. The sequence goes on along the minus strand of JZLH01S0624143.1, from coordinate 98,102 downwards.
AAACATAGTCAAGTATAACAGTAAATATTGTTTATCTGTTGATAACACACATGTGTAATACAGGTGTATTTGGAGGAGTTTAAAACAATCCAATACATAATGTATTGACACAAATATGAAATAGCATCTTTTGAAATGGAAAACAACACATACAATAATAGTAGTCCCATCCATGTTACTTGTTACTTCACCTTTAAATTTTGATTATTAAAGGCACATCTACACCAACCCGCTAATTTCATCTTGAGTTGACCTTTTGGAAATTACATGATACACTTGAATTATACTTTTTCATGTAAAATGACCATCTTTTTCATGAAATAATTTTTATTTTTTATTCACCATATTGGCATGAAAGAGGGTTTTACACATAGTGGCTTAGGAGTTAGATAAAAATTTCATCTCTAACATGTCTTCTTACCTAAATTCGTCTTCACTGTGATTCACCTACATGCTATAATTGTGAAAAACAAAACTGCATCATATCTCATTTTTCATCTTTCTGGATGTGCACAATTCGGGAGAACAAGCTCTATCAAATTTCCTGGCAAATTGGCTCTATGCTACCATAATTCTTGAGTGGGAGTATAAGTAAAGGTTGCATTCTTCAAATACCATGGCGTCATTCTTAACATTGATACTTTCCCACAACCACTCCATTAATTTTCACATGCTTCCTTCGCTACTGGCAAGTTAAGACATTCCCATTTAAATGTTTGATTACCTCAGACATGCTATCTTCTAACCATTCATTTCCTTGGGCAAATACGAGGGTAAATGTTATTACAGAGTGACTAAAACACTTGCGCGGGTTGTGCCAAAAGAAGGAAATTCAAGTGAAAAAGTGTACAAAACATTTAGGTGTTCGGTGAATCGGTGATCGCTCCGTTTCTTATCGTTACTGGCAGATGTCTGCTGTAACAAGTGTCTTGAGCACAAATCGGCTATCAACGGGAAGACAATTTTTTGGCCAAAAAAAAAAGGCTGGGTTCTCGCATTTTTGCCTGTTTGATGTGCTTGTGTGGAAGTGAGAGCTGCTTGTGGAAGGGGGGAAGAGTTTGGAAGGTATCGCAGGAAATTTGCAGGATTACAGATACGGATGAGGGAGATATCAAAAATGTGTGAAACTGAGAGGGTATTGAAAAGAAATGAGCCAGCTGCGTGGAATGCTCGCTCAAATTCTGACATTTGCCTATACGTTACATTTAGTTACATTTAAAAACAAACAGTATTTTAAATCAATATCTTTGACCTGCATTTTTCTGCAAAGGTAGCTTTTCAAATGTAATTGTGGAATGAAATGTAAAAATGCTAATTTTGAATCACTGCAGATCTAAGTGCCTTTCAATACATGACATAAACGGTACCCTGGGGTAACCAAACAGAAACTCTGCTTTTTGTTGATTTATCTAAACACTACACAAAAAGTAAGTTCCCCCTTGTTCAAAATACCATAACTTTTTAATGAAATAAGTTTTAGCAAAATAACTTGGCAGGAACATTTCTACACTCCTTGACTAACCTCTGTGTGAAATAAGATTAATCCGTCAAGCCATGCATGAGTGAGCATGAAATTAAAGGCAAAATGTCACTTGTTTAAAAGTCACAGATCATCTCTTATGGCCAAAACAATGGTAAATAATGGTATTTTTGCTTTATTTATAAAGTCTGCTCACTGAACCCTGGCATGGTTGCAACCTCTTATGTCCATACAACGTGTAAAATAGCACTTTGCTGAAAAATATCGGATTTCAATTTTTTCAATAACTTAATGGATTTTAACAATTCTAAAATGAGAATGAATGGAAATTGTTAAATTGAGCTCACTGAAGCGTAAATATGCGAAGAGTGCCAAAAGATTGTTAGGGGGTCAAACGATAGCTGATTAACATAAATAGCACTTAATCATTCAACAGAAACAGAATTTGTCAAAATCCTGCATCACAAATCCCTCAAAATGACCCTTGTGACTTTTGAAAAGTGACATTTTTGCCTTCATTACGTGCTCACTCATGCATGACTTGACGGATCAATCCCATTTTCACACAGAAGTTAGTCAATGAGTGCAGAAACACTCCTGCTAAATTATTCTGCTCAAAACTATTTCGCTAAAAAGTTATGGAATTTTTAAAAAGGGGGAACTTATTTTTTGTGTAGTGTTTATTTTCCAGCACTGTACCCTGGGTTTACATATCTGTGTAAGAGTTGTGTTTGCAGTGTGCTTTTCAATGTTCAAAAGTTCTTCTTGCGCAAAATGTATTCTAAAGCGATATTACACATCACAAAAGGGAGTAAAACTAACAACTTCAGCCTCATTTTCACCCCACTTTTTGTCAGTTTAAATATGTCATTCTGTTGTGCACTGGTGCAGTCTCAGCATCATAATTGAAGAAAATACTTTTTTATGGACACAGGAGGGCACTACACAATGTGGTACACCAGGGTACAACAGTACCCCGAGGTAGTGTGTGGTGCATCATATACAGTGTGTCTCAAAAATAATTGTGCAAGTCAAAAGCGCCCTCTGTGGTAATGAGCGAAACATTTTTGTGGCGTGATGTTTACATCACCATCAAGGACATAGTCTTAGCTTTCTAATACCGTTTGTTGGTTCAATTTGCTTGTTTTAGTCATGAGATATGTTCAGTTGACAACGAAAAGGTAAAATCACAAATGTGCCACTTTTACCACAGTCAACTTTGGCATCAGGCCTTCTTCCTGTAAAAGTGACACAATTGTGATTCTACTCTTTTGTTGTTTGGAAGATATCTCAAGATTAAAACAAGCTATTTAAATAAAACAAACAACATTTGAAAGCTAGGACTTTGCCCTTGACGTTGACGTAAGCATCACATCACATTAAAACTGTCAAAGAGGGCACTTTTTACTTGTAAAATTTTTTGAGATATGCTGCAGCATGTCTAAAAAATTGTGCAAGTAAAAAGCGCTCTCTTTTGCAATTACAAAACACTTTTGTGACATCATGCTTACATCAACGTCAAGGGCAAAGACTTAGGTTTAAAATGTTATTTGTTCTGTTCAATTTAGTTGTTTTAATCTCTAGACATCTTGTAAATAACAAAAGGGTGGAATCACAATTGTGTCACTTTTACGATGGACTGCAGTAAAAGTGGCACAATTGTGATTTCACCCTTTCTTATCTAAATATACATATCTCAAGATTACGACAAGCAAATTGAATAAAATTAACAGTATTTGAAAGCTAAGACTATGTTCTTGAAGTTTATGTAAGCATCATGTCACAAGAGTATTTTCTAATGGCCAAAGGGGGTGGTTTTTACTTGCACAATTTTTTTTGAGACACACTGTACTAAAGGAAAAATGTTCTATTAATTACATTCACTTAACAGTTCAGTTTTCTGTTACTGTTTTTGTATACTTTCAAAAACCTGAACTGCCAGATGGGTGCACTCAATGGAACATTTTGCCTTTAGCACGTCCAAAGTCACCCTAATATAGAGCATTATTTTCATTACTTTAACATTCTGCAAAGTTAGTTCCTTATACTCCTGTGAAATATACGTCAGTTGATAGTGCTCAAGTATAACTCTATTATGAATTTATTACAGTACACATAGTTAAAACTTTACATTTATTCCATTTCAAGCAACATTTGTTACTGCCCCAATTACAAAGAAAAAGAAGAAGACGACAACAAAAAAGAAGAAGAAGAAGAAGAAGAAGAAAAAGAAGAAGAAAGGGGAGAATAACAACAAAAACACTCTACCAAGAAAATTGCCTCCATGCAGAGATGCATTTCACCTAGTTACCCACCTAATAATTCTTATAAGTCATTTGTCAAGAATTATGGAATATATACATTTGACTGAATATAATCAATACACAAAAAGTAAGTTCCCTCTTTTTAAAAAAATACCATAACTTTTTAACGAAATCATTTTGAGGGAAACAATTTGGCAGGAGTATTTCTGCACTCATTGATAAACTTCTGTATGAAAATGTGATTGATCCATCAAGTCATGCATGATTGAGCACATACACTGTACATGAATTAAAAGTAGAAATGTCACTTTTCAAAATTCACAGGGGTCATTCTGGGGGATTTTTGATACAAGATTTTGACAAACTCTGTTTCTGATGACCGATTTAGCACTACTTCTGTTAATCATCTGTCGTTTGACCCCCTTAAACCTTCCCAGACACTTTCCACATATTTTCAGTTCAGTGTGCTCAATTTAAAAATTTTCATTCTTCCCAAATTTTGAAATTGTAAAATCCATTAAGTTTATTGAAAAAGAGTGAAATCAGATATTTTTCCACAAAAAGTATCAGCACATATTGTAAACATAAGAGGTTGTAACCATGTCATGGTTGAGTGAGCACACTTTAAAAAAAAAATACAAATTTTTAATGATATTTTGGCATAATAAATGACTCCTGTGACTTTTGAAAAGTGACAATTTTGCCTTTAATGCATGCTTACTCATACAGGACCTGATGGATCAATCCCATTTTTGCACAGAAGTTAAGCAATGAGTGGAAAAACACCTCTACAAAATCTCTCTGCTAAAATTTGTTTCGTTAAAAAGTTATGGTATTTTGAAAAAGGGTGAACTTACTTTTTGTGTAGTGTTTAGTAGGAGAAATAATTAAACTTCCATTAGTTACACGTAGGGCCTAACCAAAAAATCACAGCAAGAGGGCAGTACAAGGCTGTCAAACATTACTTACTAATGATTCAAGAATAGAATCAACATAAATATGGCATTTTAGCACAATTTTATAAATTGCGTTGTCTCTTCTGACACAACCCAAAAGTCTTTTCGGTGACAAAATGTATACAGTTGAGTACTGTGTTGATCATATGTATACTACTACAGCAAATCAGGGTAAATTTCAAATTTCATAAGACAATTTCTTCCACGGTTTCCAGCATTTTATGGAAACAAAATTTCCCAATTTCCCCACATGGAAGTTTGATAAATCTAGGATCATCATTTTAAGCTAGATTTCTTTGGACAAAAAAAGGAGAAAATTGTACTGCTGGAAAAATAGAATTCTCTGATTTTTCCCTGATTTGAGGGACCTTTCTTAAAATTTCCAAGACTTTTCCCTGATTGGAAAAGTGAAGCCATTTTCTGGGGTTTCCCCTGACTTTAGGTTGGCTGGGAACCCTGTCTTCACCAATAGTGGCATTGTCCAACTGAAGTTGTGTACACAGGGCGGGGGCTGCATCCCTTAATGCCTCACCTCCCCCTTCTAGCCCATTACCCTCTATCACCGTTCTTCTGAAATCCAAACATCTGCACCCAAAGTTGTTCAAAATTTGTTTAAATATATTTACCTCAAAGTATTAGTCTCCAACAATTTCACAACATATTCAGAACTTAGCTAGGCAAGACTTCTTTCAAAACCTACTTTGGAAACATTGCACAAGATGAGGATTTTGCTTTGAGTTATTGGTAATCAAACTTATCAGTCTACACTAATTTAGAATGAATACTTTCCTTTCAGTGAAATAGCTGACCAAGTCACACTTGTTCTAACTTCTAGAAATATACATTATTACATTAAACTTTGACAACTTGAAAGAAATCTTGACATAACAATTCAAGCACTAATAGTTGCCCCACTGAAGGGAGGGGTATAACCCCTTCCCCACCCTTCTTCCCTCCATATCCACACCTTCTCAGTTTTAATGTTGCAATTATACACAACAACAAAAGTAACTACCCCCTTTTTCGAACTACCATAACTTTTTAACAAAATGTGTTTTCCGCAAAATAATTTGGCAGGAATATTTCTACACTTATTGACTACCGGTAACCTCTGTGTGAAAATGTGATTGATCCGCCAAGCCACGCATGAGTAAGCATGCATTAAAGGCAAAAAGGCCACTTTTCAAAAGTCACAGTAGTCATCTTTTATGCCATAATAAAGGTAAACAATGGTATTTTTTGCTTTATTTAAAGAGTGTGCTCACTCAACCATGACATGGTTACAACCTCTTATGTTCGTACAACATGTTAAGATACATTTTGCTGAAAAATAAAGGATTTCAATTTTTTCAATAAACTTAATGGATTTTACAGTTTCAAAATTGAGGAAGGATAGCAATTTTTAAATTGAGCTCACTGAAGCGCAAAAAGTGTGATAAGTGTCAAAAGAGGGGTCAAACGATAGATGAATAACATAAATAACGTTAAATCATTTACCAGATACAGAATTTGTCAAAATCCTATATCACAAATCCCCCAAAATAACCACTGTGACTTTTGAAAAGTGACATTTTGCCTGTAATATGTGCTCACTCATGCATGCATTGACAGATCACATTTCCAACAGAAGTTAGTCAATTAGTGCAGAAACACCCCAGCCAAATTATTTTGCTCAAAACCATTTCTTTAAAAAGTTATGTCATTTTGAAAAAGGGGGTAGTTACTTTTTTTTGTTGTGTTTAGTTTACTCTATAAGCCAACACTGCACTCACCACTCTTTATCCCTCCATCCCCACCCTAAAAAAAGATGTTGTGATGTACACTCAAAACACGCACATGGTTTGCCCCTCCCTTCCTTCACGAATTACAAGGACGATAAACGGAAAGGAAATGACGAACAAGATTGTCATGAAATTATATGACAAAGTGGGAACTGAAACAAGCTCTGCCCTACAGAAAGTGAAAGATAGCATCAAAAAGAGAAGCGTACCAGCATTTATCCTGGGAATCTGTATGATACCAGATGATTACGGTTGAGGATGAAGAGGAGGTTGCAAAGGAGAGTGACAGGCGACAGCTATGATGGTGACGGTGACATGTAGATCAGGATGACAATAATAATAAACAGTTCTGTAAATGGTAATGGTGGAGGAGGAAGAGAATGATTATGGTGGTGATGATGGTGATGATAATGATGATGATAATGACGGACACGGGGATATGATGATGGTGATGATTAAGTGATGACAATGATGGGAATGATGATAATGGTGATGAAGATGATGATGATGATGATGATGATGATGATGATGATGATGATGATGACGACGACGATGATGGTGATGATGATAATGATGATGAAAATGATAATTATGGTGACAATTTAGTTGTTACATCAGTAATGCTTAAGAAGCTTCATAGGTGACAAACAATAAGGCACAAATCACAGTTAACAAGGACGGCACTGATATAAACTGATAGATGGTGACTGAGATGACAATGGCGTCCTTACGGTGATGCCAGTACCAGTGATGAAAACAGAAGTGATAATGATGCTGGTGGAAATAATGAGAATGGTATTGTTTCATGATGATGGTGAATGATACATGTACTGCAGACATTGCTGGTATGGCTGTTGGTGGTAGTGATGATGATGGTAATAAGGAGGGAGGAGGAGATTGAGGAGGAAGGGAAAAAGAGGAGGAGGAGGAGGTTGAGGAGGAAGGGGAAGAACAGGAGGAGGAAGCAGCAAAGGAGAAGGAAAATGACCACACTTCTGATGACAATGAATAACGATGATAATGATGATGCTGATGATGCTGATGATGATGATGATGATGATGATGAAGATGATGATGATGAAGATGATGATGGTCATGATAAAAATTACGACAATTGACAGTGATAATGAAGATAATGGTGAAAAGAATAAAAAGAATGATGATGACAAAGAACAAAACGGGGTTAAGGATCTAACCGTGTCTACCGACGTGACAGTAGTGTGCACTAGAACAAGAACTACTGCACCAACGGAAATAAGCTCCACACTTTCGTCCTTCACAGCATGAAACCCTTTTTCAAAACACTGCACCAAATTAGTTTTGGATAAGTTTGTTAACCACAATATTGTCTGTCCTTGTAAATATCCATTAGTCAGAACTATATCTGAGACCATCACGTCAGAAGTCATTTAAGTATATACACCACTGATGTGCAGGATTATAATATGATTACGCTTTCAACATTATCTGTACTAATTACTCCCTAGACTCCAATCACAAAACTAAATTTAATTCAGCAACAACTGCTTATATTCCCCACACAGCTGTAAAACAGATGTAAAAAATAACAAACACATGCCCTATGTTTACGGCAACTGCACTTTCGACTTGGACGTTCATTTCATGGGTAACACATTTTCGAAACAAAATACTAACGCGAAGAATATGAGGCAAACATATCCACCTTATTAACACTTTGACTCCACACAGACATGTGATTGACTGAAATTCTGGATTAAAAATAAGAAAAAAAGGAG